>OZ002733.1:41780257-41947757 GCA_963924305.1 Polygonum maritimum
GTCATTATCTTTATTAATTTCTATGAAGTGCTCAAATAAATTTGGCAAAAAACAAAGATGGATAATTTAATAAAGTATGATTTTTGGTGGTTAATTGTAAATAATCATAGATAAGGGGTGGTTTTGTGCAACTAATTAGTAACAGTGGGTGGTTTTGTGCAAGAATATTTATAAGGGGTGGTTTTGTGTAACTAATTTGTAATAAAGGGTGGTTTTTTGCAAAAGTTTTTATAAAGGGTGGTTTTGTGAAAATAAGTAAAAATAAAGGGTGATTTTATGCTTTTTCCCCTTAACTTTTTACAAGACATTGATTTGAAAATTTCGAAGTCCACGAGTGCGGTGACTATTGAAAAATTGAATTTCAAAGTGTGAAAAGTTTTAAATGAAAGGGGCGGGATGAGAGAAATTTTAAGTGCAAACTAGAAATATTTAACTTTCTCATCTGAAACCCTAAACTTCCATCTAAAAGTTTTCTCCATAAAATTGATTTTACGCTCCCAATTGCATCCTAAATTTATTAGTTATTGTACAATTTGATTTGTGGAAATAGTTTGAGTTTCTCAATTGAGAATTTGAAGGTTGAATTCCTTCCTTGTGTTCGATTTCCGGATTTAGCCTACTTTTGACTACCGACATTGAGAAGGATTCGAAGAGTGTTTGCAATGACATTATCAAGCTTGAAACCAAGGCTACCCTCAATTTGCACCTAAAGATTGTTTTCTGGTTTGTGCTAAGCTCCATGAAGATGCTGATTTTTTTTGTGAAATATGAACCTTAGAAGCTGTTTAGAACATTGAGAAACACAATTATGGTTGAACCAAGGAAGAAATAATGAAAAATAGATCGATGCTAATTTTTTCCCATTATATATTACTAGTAGGGAAAACTAGAAGACAGAAGGATGATTATTGTAGGTGGGTAATTTACCGCCATAAATAAAGATAATATTTCCGCCAGCCAGGTAAGCATATCTAATAAATATCTTTATTGGCCTATTAAATCCTGGTAGTTATCCAATAGTTGGAAGATTCTATCTTATTTAAGAAGATAGAATTATTGATTGGGCTCCAAGGAAGAAACCCTAGCCCTCTCTCTCCACTATAAATATGTTAGTACACAAAATATGTCAGTGTACAGGTCTCGATTCCTTCTTTAATGGTCTTCAATGTTCTTCCACTCTACGAGCCTCTTTCCCTCTACAGACCTGCAAAACAATGGACCAAGGGGCGAGCGACCCCCAATCCACCTCCGATGCTTAAGTCAGTAAGGGCAATGTTGATCAAAGGCGTCAGGTAAAGCTAGGGCTTAGAACGTAGAGCTTGAACTTACCTTTCACATGGGATACATGTGTATTTATAGAGGAGAGGGACGAGGGGGCACGCGTCCCGAGGTAGCCGGCCCATAGGGCTAGGGTTTCGCGATATCTTGCTCCCCAAGTCAACCAAATATCCTATCTTAGGCGAAGATAAGATTCTCCTCCATAAATAATATCCTATCTAGAGTAACTACCTTAATAAAGGATATAGCATAATAAATATGGATAGCAAAATAAATAAGATAGAGAATTAAATGCTAACTAATTAATGGGAAATTTTACCCGCCCACAAAATACATGGCCTGACCATGTAGAAGGAGGACGAATATACAAGAACTACCCGAGGAGAACTACCCTAGAGGGGCTGATAATCGCTCGCCCTGACTCTAGAGGGGCTGATGATCGCTTGTCTCAGCCCTAGCCCTGCGCCTTTCTCTCTACAGTTTACCCTTGCGAATACTCTACTGACTTAGGCATCGGAGGTGGATTAGGGGGTCCCCGCCCCCTTTGTCCATTGTTTTGCAGGTTATTGAAGGTGAAGAGGCTTGGAGAAGAAGGTCATTGAAGAAGGAATTGAGACTTGTACACCGACATATTTTGTGTACTAACATTTGGCGCCGTCTGTGGGGAACGAACAGGTTTTCGACCTTCGCAAACCCTACGAGAGCCGATCCGAGGAGGCTATGGATCGCTTGTCCATGAGCCCGGATCGAGACAACCCTGGGGCAACCGCGCCAGGCGAATCGCGCGATTCACTTTCCGCAGCCCCAGAGCCGCGACCACGGGTCGACAACCCGCGCCCGCGGATCGCCGCCCGCGACCGTGAGATACCCACCCGCGCCCGCGGGTCGGAGGGCGATCAGCGAACTCCGAGTTCGCTCTTGGCAGGCACAGACCCGCGACCGCGGGTTCACCACCCGCGACCGCGGCTTGTCGCCCGCGACCGCGGGTCACCCTTCCGCGACCGCGGATCGACACCCGAGCGGTTAGACTCCGAAAATCGCTCGGAGGAGCGAATCCCGACACATGCAAGCCCCGATATTCGCTCGGGAGATCGGACCACGTCGCGATCCGTGCGAGGCGCCTTGCCCGGATCCGACTCTACCCGTGACTCAGTCCCCCTCGCAAGCGCGTCTGTTCATCGCACAGACCTATGGGGACTCGCGTCAAGCAACGGGATTGAGAGTCGTCACCAAGTATGGTCCGATTCGGCTTTGTCTAGTCGGTCAAGGGATTTCATGATGCGCATCGCTGAAGTCGAGGCAGATACGGGCCAAGAGATCCGCGGTAGGCCTGAAAGCGCGACCGCGATCGTAGAGCCAAACCGTGACCGTGATTCGCGAGGGCGCAAGCCTGAGCCCAATCGCGAAAACCCTAATTCGCGGTACGTGATGGGCCGAACGATTTACGCCAACCCGAGCGGCAGGGTTGAGGCATCATCCTCCACCAGGAGCGAGCAGAAGGACGAGGTGATGCTGTCAGAAGGCGAACAGGCTAGGGCTCGCTTGGACCAAGCCCTAGAAGAAATCGCAAAGCTGAAGCGCGCTTTAAGGGAGGTGCGGAGCGAGCACCCTATTGACGAGCCTAGGGTTACTTCGCAACTCGCTAGCATCGTCACAACGGCGGACCCTAGCGATCGCGGAAACTGCCGGGGCGGCAGCCGCGACCGCGGTCCAAGACACCGCGACCGCGGTCCGAGCATCCGCGACCGCGGTCCCAACATCCGCGCCCGCGGTTCGAGCGAGCGGCGCGAGGGTTTTGACAAACCTGAAGACAAAGGTCATGGCTCTCCCGAAAACCCTAATTCGACTCATGATTGGGGCAGTAGGGATGAGCATGAGGGAGAAGACCGGGCTTTCACGCGCGCTGAGAAGAGGTTACTCGAACTCTTAAAATCGCAAAGAGGAACCTTACAATCAGCACAGGAGCAGGCTGAATGCAAGTTGGCAATGGTGGCATCAACACCATTCAGCAAAGAAATCTTGCGAGCCAAGCCCCCGGCGAAATTCTCTCCACCAACCTTTGATCTTTACGATGGACATTCGGACCCCATAAGCCACATAGCCTTGTTTTCATACAAGATGACGTTGTGGGTGTCCGAAGAGGCCGTTATGTGTAAGATGTTTCCGAGCAGCCTCGCTGAAGGATCTCTCAGGTGGTTCCAAAGTTTGAAACCCGGATCAATACGATCATGGAGACAACTTGCCACTTTGTTCGTCAAGAATTACGTCACTAATTGCCGAGATGCAGCGTCCCTTGACACGCTCTTTGATCTCGAGATGAATCAAGACGAAAGCTTGCGCAGCTTCTCGAATCGTTTCATGGAATGCTACGCCGAGGTTGAGGGCTGCGGCGACGAGGCCGCACTAGCCGCTTTTAAAAGAGCGCTCCCGCTCGGAAGCAGGTTAAGGGAGGATTTGATACTCTATCCTCCTTCCACCATCGATGGACTGCGAGAGTGCGTCTGTCGACATGTACGATTAGAAGAAGCTAATCGCGAGGCAGAAGGGAGGTCGCTTGCCTCGCCTCAGGCCCCACCCGAGCGTGAGGGCCCCATGATGGAAGAACGCTCATCATGGGATCTAGGGAAGGCTCGAGGGCGAATCGAGGAAAGGCGATGGACCGAGCAACCACGCCCACAAGATCAAAACCGCGACCGCGGGTCCCCAGGCCGCGACCGCGATTCCGGTCCAGGGCGTAGATCCCCCTCCCTGGGGCAAAATCGCGGGCGCGCCGCTCATTCCGCGGCCGCGGGATCATGGAAGGGGCAATTCGCTTTGAAAAGGGTAGTCGTTCGGTCCGCATTAAAGAGGATAAATAACCGATTCGCCTTGAAGAGGATAAAACGTCGCCATAGCCTGAGCAGGCACGACGGTGGGTACCCGGACCTTTACGCGCGGGGGTTCCGGGACTAGGATCCATGTAGGCCGGGGCACTCTTTTTCCATGTGGTTTTGATGAGGCCCCTAGGATGTTCTTTTTTCATTGGCTTAATTTTAGGATCATGTCATTCACGTTTATTTTTGCTATTAGTTTTTGCATTAGAAGAGTCTTGCACAAAAAAATAAGCGCAACGTTAGTTCATCACACTAACGGACTCCTCGTATGCTAGCTACGTAGGAGGATTCCCGCGTCGCTTGCGCGGTGGTTCCCGCGATATTCGCTCGCGGTGGTACCCGTGATCACTTGTCACGGAGGTTCCCGTGTTTACGCTCACGGAGTTTGTTCCCGCGTCGCTCGCGCGGAGGTTCCCGCGATATTCGCTCGCGGTGGTACCCGTGATCGCCTGTCACGGAGGTTCCCGTATATTCGCTACGGTGTTTGTTCCCGCGTTGCTCGCGCGGTGGTTCCCGCGATATTCGCTCGCGGTGGTACCCGTGACCGCTTGTCACGGAGGTTCCCGTGTTTACGCTCACGGAGTTTGTTCCCGCGATATTCGCTCGCGGTGGTACCCGTGACCGCTTGTCACGGAGGTTCCCGTGTTTACGCTCACGGAGTTTGTTCCCACGATATTCGCTCGCGGTGGTACCCGTGACCACTTGTCACGGAGGTTCCTTGTTTACGCTCACGGAGTTTGTTCCCGCGTCGCTCGCGCGGTGGTTCCCGTGTTTACGCTCACGGACCGCGATATTCGCTCGCGGATCCCCCATGATATTCGCTCATGGGGGGGTGGGACCGTGATATTCGCTCACGGGGGTTCTCATGATACTCGCTCATGAACGTGCAAACGCGCCCGTCACCTAATCCATGCAAGTCACGCCAAGTCAATCCTAGAGTACCTACGTCTTAGTTACGCAACTAAGACGTAGGTGGGGCATTTGTAGGTGGGTAATTTACCGCCATAAATAAGGATAATATTTCCGCCAGCCAGGTAAGCATATCTAATAAATATCTTTATTGGCCTATTAAATCCTGGTAGTTATCCAATAGTTGGAAGATTCTATCTTATTTAAGAAGATAGAATTATTGATTGGGCTCCAAGGAAGAAACCCTAGCCCTCTCTCTCCACTATAAATACATGGCCTGGCCATGTAGAAGGAGGACGAATATACAAGAACTACCTGAGGAGAACTACCCTAGAGGGGCTGATAATCGCTCGCCCTGACTCTAGAGGGGCTGATGATCGCTTGTCTCAGCCCTAGCCCTGCGCCTTTCTCTCTACAGTTTACCCTTGCGAATACTCTACTGACTTAGGCATCGGAGGTGGATTAGGGGGTCCCCGCCCCCTTTGTCCATTGTTTTGCAGGTTATTGAAGATGAAGAGGCTTGGAGAAGAAGGTCATTGAAGAAGGAATTGAGACTTGTACACCGACATATTTTGTGTACTAACAATTATTACATCCTTTATACGTATGGTGTCTTAAGATTGACTGCTGATTTTTTTCTTCTACTTTCTTGAGATGTAACAAAGTTATTTTAGTCCTGCACGAAATACTAACTCTGTTGTGGCTATGCCACTAAACCCTGTATCATAATGGATAGGTTTGTCAGCATTCAAACCTAAATATACTCAAGTGGAAGCTTTGCAGCATGAGCACGATCTCTATTCTATTGGGAGTCACTTAAGGAAGAAAGGCACTTTTCCATTGTGATCTTTTATTAGCTTTCTACATGTGTTTATTTGAAGATTTAATTAGATTTAATGAAATTTTGTGCTATGAAACTGAGAGGAAGTAGGTGATTTGAATTTTTGTGTGAAGTGATTTTGATGTACGTGTTGAATTGAAGGTTGCTCTTGTGAATGAAGTAATGAAATAAACGTGGTGGTTGAAGTAAACGTACGTGGTGCTTAATTCAACATAAAAGGTTTCCTTGGCTTCATAGTGGTGGGTGAAGTAAGTTGAGGTCGCTCTTGTGAATTGATCACTTGGAGCATATGAAGTTTATTCTACATTATTTTAGTGAATTGCAAACAAAGTTCCAATTCGTTTATCAGTGGCAATGCAACTAAAATGCATAGACTAACGCTATCTATGCATTTGCCATTTAGCAGCTCTTGAGCAAGTTCTAGAAGGAAGATCAAGTAACTATGTTGATAGAGCTGTGCCTCGTGCGCCTCACAAGCATGATAATTCACATGTTATGGTCGGTACCAAAACAAGACGTAATTATGACTTTCAAAATGATCGAGTCTTTTGAATACTACATGTTATGTTTTTTTGTAATTGGGTTATTCCATTGTATATTCTTACCAGGATTTAGAATTCTAAGTATTAAATTTTATTTTATTTTAAAGTCTTATTCTATTGTATATTCAATAGGTTAATGGTCATTAATAAATTTGCACTAAGCAAGTTTTATATTAAATATTTACTCTAAGCAAGTCTTATTCTATTGTAAATTTTATTTTTTGTTTGGAGATCATATACTATTCTGGAAATAGTTTTAAAATTTTCCCCTTAGGTTATAGCAAGGACCAAATCTTTACTCTAAGCTAATTTGAGTGAGAAAAATGAAATTCCTACATCGTTAAAATACAATCACAATCTAAAAGTATTTACCAATATGACATTTTCTCATCTATACTGTCTATAGTATAAAGCGGAGACAAAGTCTTCACAAGAAATTGCGCCACGTGTCATATTTTTAATAAAATAATCAACTGGACCCTTGCGTCTATAAATAAAAAACACTAATCACAATAGAAAGATAAATATATATGATTTGATAAAAATAATCAACTGGGCCCTCCTCTATATAAATTAGGTAATTAGAATCTCATTTAATCTTATCCCGTAAAAAATGCCGAAAATTATGAATTATAAATTGGATTTATAATCGCATTACCCGTACATGGTACGGAGGTTAAACTAGTTAGGATATAAATAATGAGGAATTTGATATTCTCAAGAAAAATACGTATCTTGAGAAAAATACTTCCTTCCCAAAAAAAAATTTTTAACGACGAACGTAAGGTATGTGGCCATAACCAATAATTTAAAAAAAAAATTTTGATTAAATGGTTTTAATTACTCTTCAATTATTCATCATTAATGATGAAATAAAAAGTTGAGTGAGAAAACTTATTTCGTCGCTTATACTAATATTTAGCGACCATTGTATAATTCTTGAACTTATTTGGCAACGAAAACGAGTACCTTTTGGCGAGGAAAATAATGGTGGTTGAATTACGAAAACGAGAAAAAGTATAACCGTCGCGAAAAGGCTTCTATGAGGAAATGATTTTTTTCCTCATTGAACCCTTTCCTTGACGAGCTTTCTACGACGAACGCCGAAAACCTTTAGCGACGAAACCTTTACTTTTAACAAGGAAATTTTTTCTCGCAAATAACCAGTTTTGTTGTAGTGAATATATCAAAGTTTAGGGACTAAGAGCGTAATTCACGCTTTAATTTAACTTATCTTTTTATTTAGTCTTATATTATCCATAACATTCACAAACCCTCATTTTTACATTTTTCTTTAGTATACAAATTTAACAAATAGATACACAAGTCTTCGTAGGATCGACTCGTACATCAATACTGTATTAGTTGGGCGATTAATGAATTATTTTGATCGATATTAAAGCGAGTAAAGTATTTATCAACTCACTGTTTTATTTCGGATGACGTCTCGATCTACAACCTCGATTAATTGGTTGATCTCTTTGTATCCTTTTCATTTAAACATGTAGCTTCCTGATCAAGAAATGTTCTAAGAGCATCTACAATGGTGATAGTTGGAGTATCATTGACTTAAGCCAAAAAAAAGAAACGTCAGAAATTTTACAAAAATTGTCATGTGCTTCTGACCAAAAAGTTACTTAAGAAACTCTCTTTATTGATCCACTCTCACTTTTTTGATGTTGTATTTATTTTATTTTTTGAAAAACTAGTTAAGAAAATCCATAAAGCTCACCATTGCAAATGCTAAAAAACAAAAAAATCGACAAATTGAAATTGAAGACGACAACTTGGTTGTCACTTGTCATAAAAGCCATCCAATGACAGCTGAACTGTCCATAGGAGGTTGAATGATTATCTCGGATATCATTGTCTCGCTTTGAGAATTCGAGATAGCGCGACTGTGTCATGCGGATCGTGTCTGTAATGTTGTGGCTGATAAAATTGCAAAGTTGAGTCATAAACTCCCACTTAATGTCATTTAGAACTATCCATAACATGAAAGTTTCCTAATACTCACCTAATTAAAAAAAAGGGCAAATTATCTTTAGAAAACCTAATTCTCTTTCCCCTATATTTCCATCATCCATTTTTTTGGCCAAGCATGTAACATTATCTTTAGGATATGATATGTTAAGATGAGATGCAAGTTAATTTGTCATCATATATATTATAAATCTAATGATCAGTACGATCAAAATAAATAAATAAATGTATTGTAGATTTCAATCAATTTCACTTTTCATACCATCATATCAAACCTAACCAATCAATCAATATATATTATAATAGCCGACCGTTTTCGAGTCACCACGTTGATTTTGGCCCCGCTTGATTTTAATTTTTTTAATAACTCAAATAGATAATCACAACTTTATATCTTTTATTTTCCTTAATTATCTAATCTTCAATTTTATCTTTAAAGTCTTACTATCTATCTTTAATTTTATTTTATACTATCTATCTTTAATTTTATTTTTCTTAAATTATTTTATTTTATCTTTAATTTTTTTCTATAAAAGATACCCAATATGGATTAAGTTTATGATTTATGTCACACTTTTACAAAAATCTCTAAAATTTGCCTGTTTTTCCAAACATTTATTCAAAAACCATAAGATAATAGTCTAAAGAAACGTACAAGATCTCACAAAAATTTAAACATTACAAAATATCAATTATACTACAATAATAGTACGTGCCAAAAATTGATCAATACACTTTAAAGATTTATATAAAACTTTATATGAACAAGATCTAAAAAATCACATCCAACTTTCAACCAAAAAAATCACATCCAACATTACGCACAAAATACGAAGTATCCTCTCAAAAAGTATATATTATTAAATAAATCTACTAGACTAATCTGAAAAGTCATAATATAATATCCAAAAATAAAAACATAGTTTCATAAATTAATTACCTATATCAATTTTGATAAAAAAAATTATGCTATCTTTTACTGACTTTTTTATCCATATATGTAAAAAAATCAAAAATACGAATTTTGATAAAATCTATACTATACTATATACTAAAGTCGAGACTTTTAAAATTTTACGTTAATTCTGGTCCCACCTCATATTTAAACAATTAATTTTTATTCATGTTGTTTTAATTAATCTAATCAAATTCACTATTATCTATTTATGTAAAAGATATGCTAAAGTTTTTTTGATTTTGGTAAGATAATCTATCATTTTTGATATATCACTTATCTTTTTAATTTTCTAATCTATTTCAATAAGAATTATTTTTAGAAGATCGAATTTTAAAATGAAAAACCTTTTTCTACTTAAATTATTATTTTTATCTTTGATATTAAATCAATTTATATGTATTAAATTTTACTTAATTTATATTTTATCAGGTTCATAATAACTTTATTTCATATTTAAACCATTAAATTTTGTTCATTTTATTCTAATTAATCTAATTACATTCTTCATTATCAACTTTTGCAAACGATATTTTGAAAATTTTGAATTTTGAAAAGATATTCTATCCTTTTTGATATATCAGTTGTATTTTAATTGTCTTTTTTATCTCTTTACGTAAGAAGTAATTTAAAATATTTGAATTTAAAAATGGAAGCCGTGTTATTCTAATTAAATTATTATTTTTATCTTTGATATTAAATCATGTTGTATTTATTATCTTTTACTTAACGTATATATTATCATCTTTATAATAAATTATCTTTTCTCTTTTGTAACAAAATAATTGTTAATTAATATATTTTATTTATTTCAATATATATAGCCATTAGAATTATATTAGACCCATTTTATATTTCTAAATTTTTACATTATCTATTCATATATTTTATTTAAATAGCAATTCATTTAAATGTGACTACATGAGTATTAGTCGTGCATGGCACGACGGGTACCGCTAGTTAGCTATTCAATCCGTATGTCTTTTTTCCCTTACATGAAACTGCTACCTTTTTTAAAATTATGTATCGTTTAGTGATTTTTTAAATGAGCACCAAAAATTAGTGAGTTGAAATCCTATTGTCACCAAAAATTGAGTTAACATGGTTAAATTTCACAATCTAACTAGTTGGTTTCTACCAAAAAAATCTAACTAGTTGGTATTTGGTAACGATGTTCGTAGTTATTGCCACATATCTAAGGATAAACGATACCACTAATACGTACATTGATGGAATAAGTGCCTCGAACGGACAAAAAAAAGGCTAGGTTATATTTATGTTAATGTATGGACTATGGAGTATGCTATAATTTGGAAAAAAAAAAAGGTTCTTTTATAATTAACTTCTGAATATTAATGACTGCAGACATCGATCTTTAGCTTTTTGCATTTTGGTTCCTTAAAGTTCCATCAAATTTGGTCACAAGAACAAGTGGTCAACGGAACCAACAACTCCATACGAAGTAGGGTGGCCCAACGGATCGATCGATCCGTATCCGTATTTACAGATCACGGATCGATCCGTCATCCGTATATTTACAGGAGAGGCGATCCGTAATCCGATCCGTATCCGGGTTTACGGATTACGGTTATTGTGGATCGGATCACGGATCGATCCTTTAACCCGTTTGACCAGGTCAACGGTCCAGTCAACAGCTCCTGTACACTTTATATTTGAAAAATAAAATAAAAATCTCACACATAACAAATTTAAAGCTTATAAATACAACAAATCTGAAATTGTTTTTTTCCACATACAGTCCATAGCAGCAGGTAGTCAATTTGAGAGGTTTCAAACCATGCTCATTGTCCACAGTTCATTCAAATTGAAATACAGACTTGATTTTAAGTGAAACTAAACATTAAAGCTGATAATGAAATTGAAATTAAACATTACACAATCACAGAATTCAAAGACCACTCCTCATTGCTTCTTCTTTTCTTTCACCTTCAACTCCTGCTCCTAAAATCAACAACTTCACGATCAGATTACATAGTCACAATTAAATCACAACTCAGCCCATAAAATCAGCATGCATACCTTGGTTTTTCTCAACCATAAAAACAGCATGCATACCTTCAACTCCTGCAGATTACAAAGTCACAATTAAATCACAACTCAGTCCATAAAATCAGCAAGCATACCTTGGCTTTTATCAACCATAAAATCAGCATGCATACCTTCAACTCCTGCTCCTAAAATCAACAACTTCAGAATCAGATTACAAAGTCACTTAAAATCACAACTCAGTCCACAAAATCAGCATGCATACCTTGGCTTTTATCAACCATAAGTCCATAACCTCAGCATGCATAAAATGTGCCATCGATGACCTCACTTGGGTAATCTTCTTCATCTGAATCTTCCCCATCAGGAGCAATAATAATCGGATTTCTATCACGTGCACGAATCCAGTACTGAGTACAAACAAGTGCTTGTGCCATCTATCAAGACAGAAATATAAACATATAATTAGGTATTCATTAGAATTGATTAAACTAACTAATTCATGACTATTATAAACAAATAAACAGTTTAATAATACTTACTTCAGGAGACAGGTTGCTTCTATAGTCTGAAATCGTGCGTCTGCCAGTGCTGAATGCAGATTCAGATGGAACCGTTGTTATAGGAATTGCTAGTACATCTCGAGCCATTCGAGCAAGGATTGGATATCTTTGGTGATTCTTCGACCACCAATCTAAAACATCAGTTTTTTCAGGTTCTGATCGATCAGCCAAATACAAATCAAACTCTGATCGCAAGCTATCATCACATTCATAGGCATCATCCCTAAGCTCATATATATTCATCCAATCTGATTCACCAGGTACACGAGATTGTAAAGTCCGATTAGGTTGTGGGGAAATCTTTTCTTTGTACGTATCAAACAGAGTATATGCAAAATCCTTCACGATCCTCATTGAGCTTTCTAATTCTGATTCTCCAAATAAGCTTCGTAAAACAGAATTTACACCTCGCATTTTGTTATAAGGATCCAGGATTGTAGCCACAAACATCAATAAATTCATCTTCAAATTTCCCCAAAATATTTGTCGTACTTCAATCTCATCTGGCGTCCCATCGTCCTCAGCTCTGGGTCTTCACTCTGAGCTAATGAATTCAACAACTTCAGGCATACACCTATATGAAACACAAGCCAGTTGCTTGTGATGTATAATGATCCTGAGATACGATTAGTCAGATCATAAAACCCTTTCAAAAACTCTTTAAGATGCTCACATCTTTCCCAATCTTGCAAAGTCATAGGCCCCAATTCAGTTCCTTCCCGCAGATTTGGAATATCGATTCCACCATATTCAAACACACTTCTATACCTTAAAACAGATTCCAACATTAAGTATGTGGAATTCCACCTAGTTGGCACATCATTTTTCACTTTACCCTTATACTCAATCTCTTGCTGTTTCACTTTTAATTGGAATGCATGTTTTCTCGCTGCCGAACCCCTAACATACTTAGCCATTGCTCTGACCTTTGCAATATGTTTTCCACCAAAGGCTATACCATCTTGCACAATTAGATTAATTATATGGGCAATGCATCTCACTTGTAGATGTTCTCCCTTAGTGATGGTAGCATTTTTCTTAGCTACTTCCTTGAGAAAATTACAAGCTACATCATTAGACCCTACATTGTCAACTGTAACTGTTAAGAGCTTAGAAGACAGACCCCAAAACCTTAATATCTCCTGAATGAGCATACCAATACTCTCTCCTGTATGACTTGTGCAGAGGCAAAAATTAATTATCCTTTTGTGTAAGCCCCAATTTTCATCAATCCAATGAGCAGTCACAACACAATAGTTATCATTTGCTACTGAAGTCCAAGTATCGGTTGTCAAGCAGATACTAACACATGAATTTTCAAGAAGCTCTTTTAAATTTTCCCTTTCTTTCAAATAAAGTGCAAGACAATCACGTCTTATGGTACTATGTTTCGGCATGTTAAATAATGGTTGAGCAGCATAGAAAGCATCCCTAAAGCCTTTTCTGTCTACAGATCTAAATGGTTCCTCATCTCTAATAACATAGCGAACAACAGAATCCCTCACATACTTTGCATCAAATGACCAGCTTCTCATCCTCACACTAGTATCATCACAAGTTTCTAAAGTTAGCTGAGTTTGTGTACCTTGACCAAGATTCCTCGGATTCCCTTTGCACTTAGTCCAATGCTTCGACACATTTGAAGATCCAGCTCTGTTTGAATCACACAGATAGTCAGAAATACAGAAGTTGCACTTAGCTCTCTTTAAATTCTTCACTGGACACGTATACGTTGTAAAATCGTCCCAAAAAGGCCTTGTCGTTCCTCTCGCTTTATGGACTGGAGGCCTTCCAGTAGCTGAAGAAGCAATATCAGTAGCATCACCTTGAACTGCAGTAGGTGCATCAGCTGTAGGAGGGGTGTCGGTTACTGGAGCAGGGCCATTACATGTAGGAGCTTCACTTGCTTCCATGTAATTAAGAGTTGAAAAGGTTAAAAATAGTTGAACGGTAATGAAGCAAATACAAATATACAGTTTGAGTCCCCAAAACTCTATACAAAAAAACAAGATCAATGTTTGAAAAGGTTCAGCTGATGGAAGAACAACCGGATTCCAGGAGTAAAGGTTCAAACGATATCTTTTCATGACATTATAAGTTATAACTACAAAGGTAAACAGATAAGCAAGAGAAACTAAAAGCCAGCAAGAGAAACTAAAAGCCATTGCATCAGCTATATCTACCAAAAGTTATCCTGAGGACAAACATGCTGAAGAAATCCAAATAACTAAAAGTAAAAACAATCATATTGCAATTGTTCAACATAATCCCTCTGAAACTCACCCATATGAACTTTATACAAAAATATACAGTTTGAATTCAGCTAAAACGGACGGGTCTCTCAAACTAACGAAGAGGAAGAGAAATTAGGTTAATTACGCAGAGAGGACATGATGCATACCTTGAACGACGGCCAGATCTGAAGAAGAGCTCAACCAATTGATGACTTCCCTTCGAGACCTCAGCTTTAAGAACAAAGAAGGAGACGAGCCACCAATCTTCTCCTTCCCAACGACGGGCAGATCTGAGGCCTCTCTCTTCCCTTTATCGCCAAACACAAACAACTCCTTCCACCATGTATGAAAAAATCAACGCATTTGAACAAGGAAATGGGAGAGTGAGAAGGTTAGAGACATGAAAAATGACGGCAATATGGAGTAGTGGAGTATGGAGTGGACTAGGGTTTAATACTTCAGAATATTAATTGGGCCGCTGGCTTTGACCAAAATATAATAGTTGGGCTGCTGGCCCATAATGTTTTTTATAACATTAATAATAATTACGGATATGTACGGATGGATCCGAAATCCGCCGGATATATCCGTATCCGATCCGTGATCCGGTTTGGGCACAAAACCTCATCCATCATCCGATCCGTAATTTTACGGATCGGACCGGATCGGATTACGGATCACGGACCGTTTGGGCCACCCTAATACGAAGGGTTAAGAAAATATTTTGTGTTTGAAACATCAAGGAGATTTTTTTAGAGTTGATACAACGTAAAAAAATCGGCTTAAAACATATGTGGCCCCCTGTACTTGCACACATTAGTCATTTTAGCACCTCAATTTATCGGGTATTCACTTTGACACCTGAACTCAACGTTTTGTGACCAAATAAACACCTGAGCGCCGATGTGGCAAAAAAAATTGCCAAGAAAATGCCACCTAAGCGTTCATTTTAATGACATGTTCAAATTTAATGCCACCTAGAAATCCAATTTAACAATAATAAAAAAATTGATGTTTTTACCCAAAAAAAACAAAAAAAAAACCCAAATTCCCACTTCCTTCTTCTACCTCCAGCAACCCCAATTCCCCCCAATTTGTTGCATCTGCAACTACTTCCATCCCACCTCTACCCCCAAAACTTCAAATGCAATCTTCCCGCCTCCTCCGCTTCCCCTTCTCCGATGTGGACTCCGCCATCCTCGACTCCGACGCCCTCGTTGCCGCCGTGAAGCCCACGTGGACCACCCACTTCCCACGTGGTCCGCCTCGCCCTCCAAGTGGCTTGGGCCGTCGCCGCCCTCCATGCCGCCGACCCACCCGTCATCCACCGCGACATCAATCCTCCTTGATGGGCTCCGGTGGAAGAAAATTGTTTGGATTTGGGTGGAGGAGGAAAATTCGGGATGGAGGAGGAAGGAGAAAAAATGGTTGGATCTGGATGGAGGCAATTTGGGGTGGGCGGAGGAAGACGAAAGGTTTTGGGGCTTTTTGATTTTTTTTCTTTTTTCTTTTAATTTTTTTATTAGGGATTTTTTGTTTCTTTTTTCCCTTTTCTTTTAATTAGGGAGTTTATTGATTTTTTATTTATTAAAATAATGACATGGCAGGTGATGTGGCACTCAAATGACAATTTTTTTTCCCACATCGACGTTCAGGTGTCTGATTGGTCACAAAACGTTGAGCTCAGGTGTCAAAATGAATACCCAATGAATTGAAATGCTAAAATGAGTAATGTGTGCAAGTTCAAGGGACCGTGCATGTTTTAAGCCTAAAAAAATCCTCGTGAAATCACATACATGCTCGGAGCCGGTGGTGATAATTTAATATGGTGATTATTGTTACTTAATTTTCTATATTGCAAAACAAATCGTTTATAAGTCATATTTTCAAATGTTGCTTTCTGGTTTAGTGATTATAATTTGTGAAACCTTCACATTATATTGGAACGTTTTGTTCACATTGTTCACACTGGGTCATTGGCCGGATGCGAAACGTTTTAGGGTTTCTAGGTGTGATAACATAAATAAATTAATTAGTTAAAAAAAAAAATAATACCAAAAATTCATTCACGGGCTAAAAGGGTTATATATGTATCGTAGCAGTCAGTCGCTCATAATTTCAACTTTACTGTGGAAGCCCTAAAAAGCGCGAGTGTGTGAAGATGACGAATGAAAATGCTCAGAATTCCGACTCCTCCGACGCTTCGTCTTCGTCGGTGGAGCGGGGCGGCTCGGCTTCGCTGCCGGTCAAAAGAGTGCTGGACATGGGTGTGGATATGGATGGAGAGCCGCCAGTGAAGAAGAGGAGAGCTGGCGAAGAGTCGGAGTCGGAGTCGGTTTCCGAATCGGAGGTGGTGGAGTCGGATTCGGAGAAGGAGAAGCCTGAGAATGAGAAGGAGAAGTCTGAGAACGAGTCTGATCCGGAGGACTCGGACAAGGAGAATGAGAAGTCTGAGTTTGAGGCGGACTTGGAGAAGGAGGAGTCCGAGAACGAGTCTGATTCTGATTCTGATTCGGAGGAGGTGTCTGAGTCTGAGGCGGAGGCTAAAGCGAAGGCGAAGGCGCAGGCGGATGCGGAGGCGAAAGCAAAGGCGGATGCGAAAGCAAAGGCGGAGGCGGAGGCGAAAGCAAAGGCGGAGGCGGAGGCAGAGGCTAAAGCGGAGGCGAAAGCTAAGGCGGAGGTGGAGGCGAAGGCCAAGGCAGAGGCAGAGGCTAAAGCAGAGGCGGAGGCTAAAGCGAAGGCGGAGGCGGAGGCCAAAGGCAAGGCGGAGGCGAAGGGGACCCGGAAAACGGTCCCTTTTCAAAGGCTGTGGAGCAGCCAAGATGAGATGATCCTACTTAAAGGGATGATCGAGTACCGAGAGTTGACAGGGGTCAATCCCCAGGACGATTCTGTCGGTTTCTACAACTTCATCATGGAGTCTCTGGATCTGAATGTTGGGCGGTTAAAGGTGATGGATAAAGGCCGCAAGATGAAAAAGAAATACATTAAGAGCTTGAAGAGTAACAAGACGAAGATGGATCCGACAATTGCTGAGCTGTCAGAGAAGCTGTGGCGTGAAGAAGCGAAGGCCCTCATGATGCTGAGTCCAACTGCCGAGGAGGCAGAAGAAGAAGATGAGGCAGACGAAGAGGGTGGAATTCCGCTGCACCTCGTTGGCACATTATCCATCAAAATGGGTGTGTTTCCGGAGAGTATTGTGAAGGCAGCGCTGGGCTTGTGCGATGATGTCAAAAAGGCTCAATTGGAGGCGAAGTTGAAGGAAGTGTACGCTGAGGAAAGTCGTCTCTTGCTGAAGAAGCTGGCGTTGCTTGGAGAAGAAACCAAGATGATAAGGGATGCACTTAAGTTTTAGTCAAGGGGAAGTCGGTAGAAGGGGATGCCAATGCTTAAGTACGTATTTAGTTTTATCAGTTTTAAGTTTATGTCAATATTTTGGGTAAGTATTTTGGGAGTAGTAGGATAGATTTTGCTTTGTGTAACTGAATGCAATGGCCACTATGAGCAAAGAGCTCACTCAATTACTTTTGTAACTTGGATATCTAGTCCCAAGTCGGTCTACTTTACATGCTATATTCTGGACAGTTTGGAGCCATTTGAATGCTGATATTGAGACTTGGGGTTTACATTGAGCTGTTACTGAGTTAATTCCTGCTTTGGATGGCCAAATGCCAGAGGATTTAATGTAAATTACTCTCAACGTCGTGCTCTTGTTCTTGTTTCTCTATATATCTTCACATTCCAATGGCAACTGCAATCGTAAATAGCATAGCACTCAAAGACCCATCATCAGCAGCCTCAACTCCGGGGGTGACCATCCCCTTGTGTCCTATCGATTTCCAGAGAAAAAATGCGAAATCTCATCACCATTGTTGCCTTGAAAACTTGAAGAGATACCGATTTGAAGTTCCAGACTAATTTCAAACATGCTTAATAGTCAATATAGAGGGAGATCCGTGCACAATCATGTGTTCAATTGCAGAAGTCCCAAATACACATTGCATTAGGCTATGCAATGTAGACTAATTTTCAGATCTATGTTCGGTTCAACGTAAAAGACTACTTCAAATGTGATCTAATTCAGTTCAAGGCATATATATTTCTCTATAAAGTCAGTTCAAGGCATGGATAGAGGAGAGGATACAATATAGTATAATAACGATGCAACCCAATACGACGTCGTAGCGCTAGCATCGCTCTCGCACTACTTGTGTGCATAGAATAGAAGGAAGCAAGCAACGGCAGCATTTGGGTTAGCTCCGAGTCACCACGACGAGTTCGGGTTCCAAGTGCAAAAACTCAACAAAATCCAATTTCCAGCCGCCAAATGAGGATGCCAGCGGCCCGAATATCGCCGTCCTGCTCGCCATGGCTCAATTGGAGTCCAATTAGGGTGAATCTGTGTGGTACCAAAAACTCCCAAATCAAATGCGAAAGCAACCAACCCTACCAACAGCGCTGGAAAAGCGTTGACTACAGTTGCCGGATCGACCCGATCCACGTCCTTCCTAGCGCTCTAGTGATCCCCATGGCGACTCCGGCCTCCACATTGAGGAATTCCATCAAGCATTCCAGGAGAGTCTGCCTCTTCTACTGCCCGGAGACCGAGGCCCTTGCTCGCAGAAATGAATATGGAATTATCTCAATGAAAACCACATGCCTCAACCCATATCCAATTATATTACATCTCATAGAGAACTACAACAAATAATGTCCAAACGTAAGGAATATTAAAGCAACAGTTGATACCAAAAGCAACAGAATGGAGACGAACACATTCAACCATCCATATTTGATTTATGAATCAAAGTACTTTTGTGCAGTTCACTAGAAACAGAGCTTATATTCACCTCTCTTTATCCAGCCACAGCTAGTGTACATGTACAAAAAGAAAGTCTCCCCAACTAGATAACTATGCCTAAGATTCCTTCGTCTTAACGCGGTAGGGGTATCTTTGGTATACTGAGGTGCTCGTGATCACAAGAGGAAGGGCCACAAGGCAGTACACTGACGGTGGTTTCCCATCAGAAATAAATTGCAACAATGTTGTTACTAGAAGTGCAGAAACAATGACAAAACCCTGTAAAAACCAATATGCCAGTTCAGTACCATGAGACAAGAAGAAAATTTTCCATGTTACAATCATGAATAACTAATGTGCACTTGATAACACCTCTTTGATTCTAGAATAAAACTAGTATCAGTCCCGTGCCTTGAAGGCACGATTTGATTTAACTAAAAACTTACTAAATTTATATTTAAAGTTATTCAAAAGTATAGCTTAATACAAAATTTTGTATATTTTATATAATTTGCTTCTCATGGGATTAATTTTAATGATACATTATTTATTTTATAATACATTTTTTTAATCGAACAAAGCTTTGTAGTATTATAAATTTTTCATATAAGAATTGAATACTTGGCATTCTCATACGCCTTGAAGAACCGATATTAGGTTAAAAACAATGACCAAAAATATAAATTTTGGTTTCATAATATTATTTAAGTATTTTTCATTCGCATAAGATCGACGGTATAGATTTAAAAAAAAATATAAATATTGGTTTCATAATATAAATATTTTTGGTCCTTATTTATTTACGTAAGTTTTTGTTTAATTTGCATTCTCATAAGATCTACAATATCGATTTTTCATAATATATTGTAGAAGGAAAGATTTCATAATACATTAATTAGGTTACTGGATAGAATAGATTTTTTTTCATAGATAGATTTGCAACGTATTTACAATTCATGAATCTTGAAGTAAAATGGAAATATTTATCATCAACATATAGCATACATACTACTTCCAATATTATCATTTATATACCACTCCTAATATTATTCTATGTATAGGTTTGGATAGATTTTTTTTTAAAAAAATCTATCCAAAATGGAAATCAGTAGATAAGAAGAAATCTAATGTAGGATTTATAATGGAATTTCAACCAACTAAATAAATTGAATTATTTTAATAAAGATGAATGATGCAGTCCAATAAGGAGGTGACACGTGTCGGGCCAAATATTATTTATAACCTCCGCTTTAGTATATAGTTATGATTAATGAACTTGCCTTTCGGACGCCTCCTACATAACTTGTCACCAGGCCAACAAGAATACCACCAAGTGCATTTGCAAGAATTGGGATCTGATACAAAGCGTAACATTTCTCCTTGTTAGTATCATTTGAAAAAAAAAAAAGCAAACTAAAACAATAGTGTGCTACAGCTTGATAGCTTTGCCACTGATTAAGACCGCTTCCTTAATAACTGTTGAAAAATCTTCAAATCGCAGAACACTTAGCAAGCCTCTTATGATTGAACGAAAAGCATCAGGTCCCAAAATGAACCATGGTTGACATGCAGATATAATATTTCTCAGAATAAAGCAAGGTAGGGATAAAGAAATATAGAAACATCATATATCCCTTATGAAAGTGTCATAAGTGGTTACAGAACAAAAATCAAGCATCTAATAAATGAGTGGCACTAGTTCCAAATGCATTTCACCTACCAAAGCTAAAGGAGTCCAACCATACAAGAAGCCATGCTTCTTAATAGCTTCTCCATCTGGCGATTTATAAGTACTAACCAACAAGCATATAATTCCGACAACAGACATCTCTAATGTCATCAAGTATGAAGAGTACTTCTTTACCTGAAGATACCATCATAGTTGTTAAGCTAAGTAGAATTAGAGTTGGCTTTACAGAGGGAAATGGGAAAGACTTACACACCTGAGAAGCCCACTGACATAGATCTGAAGCAAGACCTGACAACATTGAAGCAACCAATACAGGAACAATTCCATAAAACAGTATATTCTCCGGATCCTCACTCTCAGATGCTTTGATAGTTCCTTCACCAATGCTTAGAAGTACAGCCACAATTATCAATAAGAAAAGTGCTCCAATTTGTTGGATTGATTGCTTCTGCCTACATATTAATAGCTGTTTAGTACTATATAGATTTTAAGAAGACAAGACTTGAATGAAGCAACAGTAAAGCAGTAATTGAAGATGTCACTAAAGTCAATATATAACATGCATGGAAAAATTTAACTTCTAAGATGACATACTGAAAGTTTACGTTCAGTTGCACCGTCTCAAGAGATGCAATAAATATTATGAAGGAAGCAAGTGGACAAGCTACATCACAAGAATGAAAAGCAGTCATGGCTTCCAAGTTTCTAACTAGATTAAGCAAAATGATGTGTATAGCCATCCTTCTTCCTTCAATGAAAAATACCTAGTTTAAAACAGCCAATAAAGCCAAAACGATAAATATGAAGGCATCCGAATATTCTTTGCTGAGGAATCAGACCAAAGAATTGGGAAAAACAGTAATTTGTTGCAGCAGCAAAAGTATCATCATTTCCTGAAATAAGATTCCAGGGGTGAAGTTAAGAGTAACATTTGAAAGAATTAGGACTCACCGCAAAATAATAAAAGTAAACAGAGCTGTGAAAAATAATTTCATCTGATTCAGTATCGAGAAAGTGAGGGAATCGAGATTTCTGTAAGATATCTGCAGCAAACTATTCTGTAGGGCATAGATTGCAGCTGTTAGTCCTGAAGCGGTCAATGCACCAACCAAAGACCATTCTTTGCATATGGTCTTCAGCTTACCATCTTTATTAAGGAGGACTAAGGCACAAATCACCTGGAAAGAAAGATACATAGAAACAAGAAGTGCATTACTACCGTACTGATACCAATTGAGGTTTGAAAAGAAATACAAGAATTGGTCATTGGGCACCTTTGCCACTTCACATCCTATGACAGATGAAGTTACAGTAACCTCACGCCTGTATAGGAAAAAGATGCAGCATCAGTAAATTGCAAGCACCCAAGGAGCATTTGCTGAACTGTGTTTGTATACGCAGAATAGGAGGCGTAAATTGCAAATGTCACAGATCCAACCACAAACAGGTCCAATTAGTTCAGACCAGAAAACTATAGAGATTCGCCTAACTAATCTGTACAGTGTAGTCAGCCAACCCTCAACCTCAGTATAACACTTAGGATGCTTTACAGCAATCAATCAAGGCCTTTTCACGCTTCTTTTGAGACGACAATAAATCAGCAATGCATAGTCATCATTCATTCAGCCTAAAAGGGCAGAACTGCTCTCAGATGAAGAACCAATCGATCCCATGAAAACCCAAATAGAAGAGATGGGATTACCTGGTGAAACGCTTTGAGATCAAAGGCTGAGCGCCATATTGGAGAGTGAGAAGCGCAGAGTAAAGGCACACCCATTTGGGCGTGCTCTCTCTCAGTGATCCACGGCCAGTCTTTCCTGTTGTCATCGTGGATTCTGACCGAGATATTGCGGGCAGAGGCAGGTTTTCGATCAACCTTTTTTTTTCAAATCAAACTTCCAACAGAGTAGCATTTAGCTGTGATTTTTTCGCACAAACAATCCCCGAGAGTCGATTTTAATAATTAACTAGCTAACTATTGATAATGTCGATCTGTGAAAGTTTCAACAGCAAAATCACACACTATATAATCCTTATGGGTCAGAATGAGGACAGATCAAAATATGTTTTGAGCACATTTAACTCAATAAGCAGCTAAATTGTCGTCATCAGAGCGTTTGTGTTTCGATTGAAGCATGATAGGAAATGAAGAACTGACTTTCTATCCCATACGCATCACAATTTGAGCTTCATGTCTGTCGCTGAGAGCATCGCTCTTCCACGATGGTTGAATGTCATGAAGTCCAAGTTATCCGGTAATGTCACTAACCTGCATTTGTCAAAATTGTAACCAGATAGCCTCAATGATGTCAGAACATTCTATTGTGCTCAGTTAATCACTTTGATATCTGCTAAATGCCGGATTAAAACCAAACTAACTTGGAATCTATTGAATAATGATGATGCGTTTATTCACCTTCCTAAAAAGGAAACTTAACTGTAGCAGATTGCAACATTATGTAGAAAAGATCACAGAGTTCATCACCAATTCCGGAGTATATAATCCTTTTAGTTTTTTTTATGAGATCATGAATTCGAGTATCAAAGGAGTTGAAACAAAAGAAACACGGAGCAAACACAGCTTAAGAGTTCAAATCTAGATAATAATAAACAAAATCAGTAATCAACACGGAAGCATAGAACATTAAAGGTGCCTTCTTTCTAACATAAGAAAGGAGACTAAAGAGCAAGTACTGAAACAAGATGCTTCTATCAAGTGCATTATATCCAATAAGCTGCATCAATAGCGGCGAGCTTTCTCTGAATTTTGCTCACTCAATAGATAACTCAACCTTCCTCTGTGATACTATAGTTATAGAATTAGCTTCATTGTATTTGAATACCTTGATTCCACTGCCAACAGAATACACCCGGATTTCATAGTAAAATTTCCCTAGCTAGTACCATCTTTACACCAGAATCTTTACTAAATCCTGACATTAATCTAGAAGCATCATCATATTCATAGTGTTTCAACCACTTCCAGAATAGATTTCGAACAAATTGATAGATTCAATCATGGAGGTTCAGCTATCAGTCAACATTAGATGATCTTTCTCTGAATTTTGCTCACTCAATAGATAACTTTGCTATAATTATAGAATTAGCTTCATTGTATTTGAATACCTTGATTCCACTGCCAACAGACCAGACCACACCCGGATTTCGTAGTAAAATTTTCCTACCTAGTACCATCTTTACACCAGAATCTAGACTAAACCTGACATTAATCTAAAAGCATCATCATATTCATAGTCTTGCAAACACTTCCAGATCAGATTTTGAGCAAATTGATATCAGATATCAGTCATCAGTCAACATTATATGGGCAAAAACATCTGCCAATTACCACATCATGTTTACCCATTGTCAACCGCTACAAGCATCCAAAAGACTACATCTCAAAACTAACTACAGTATAGAGACAGTGATTATCATAAGATATGATCCCATCTTCCCTTGCAAACACTTGTAACATGTGAACAGTTGTCTTGGACAAGCCAATTCCATTCAATTTCAAGCAATCAATCCTTTTGAATCCTATATGAATTGACCTAGGGCAACGATATAATCAAACCTGTTCTCTTCCGAATCTGGATTAATTGCGAGAAAATTGCCAGGCACAGACAGACCGGCGTACATACAGAGCACGAACCCTACAATCAGCTCCAACACGACCTAAATCAACGCAAAAAGAGCATCAAATCCGATCCAATTGAACAAAATCAAGCAAATCAGAGCCAGATAAGGGTTTCAGAACAACTAAGAAGGAAAAAAACACTGACATTCAGAGGAGGACCAGAGAACTCTTCCTCCATGATCTTCAACAGGCCTCGATCTACAACCGAGCAATCGCAACGCGGAGTTACAAGACAGAACGAATTCCAATTTCAAAACAATCGAAAAATCAGATGGCGAGATCTTAGGTAGGAGATTATAGAAAAGCTTACATTGGATTGTGGAGTAAGCGGCGTGAGAGAGGAGGAGAACTCCGAGGACTCCGACTACAAAGCCTACGCCCATCGTCGCCGACTCTGGAGAATTTTCCGGCCGGCGTGAGATCTCGCTGAGAAGTTCGTGTGACCGGAGAGGTTTGGAGAAGAGAGCGATTGTTCTAGACTTTCGCAGAGATCTCTCTATACCACGTTAACACGACGTCGTTTCGAAAGTGGACGTTTTTTATTCGGGTCGGTTTCGGGCCGGGTAATTTTCGTTTTTTTTATTATTTAGCGGGTACCCGGTTCCTATTTGTATATTGGTAATAGCAGAAATACCCAAATTTTCAAAAAATGGCACCTATGCCCCAAATCTTAAATTATGTAATTTATTTTTAAAGGATTTAATGATTTTATATTTTTTTGCCCATTTAGAAATTAGTGATAAATCTCATAAAAAAAATAGTGATAAAATCTAAAAGAACGGGATAAGAGAATGGGCTACAACGAGGAGGCAGAGGACGGGGGCGGGGGCGGGGGCGGTTAGGGTTGTACAGTCCTGCCGGCAGCTTTGGTTTTGCAGCGGCGACAGTTGTTATCCCGTTGGCGGTTGTTGTTGTTCCCTTTGTGGATAATCTAGCATGCGACATGCTCTCTCGGACGCTGTTTGGAAGCAACTATGAAGAAGGGAAGAAGGTCTTTCAACTCTAGAAAGAGCAAGCTGATCTCACGATGCAGATCTTACGCTCAACCAACATCCTAGGAAAGAGGTATAATTCATTGCCTATAGATCCTCTCGTACTCCATAATAAAGATGTTCATGCTTGTTTAATTTTATTCCATACTTGTACCAAGGTTCATGCCAACAGAAACAAATAGAAGAATGCAAGCGATCAACAAACAGATAAAGGATTGGCTGTAGTGACGGACGCAGAAAATAATTAAAGGGGGGGCCGGCATGCCGCTCGTTGAATTGATCGGGATTCGGGAGTTCGCAGTCGCACGGTGCCTACGCTAAATTGGGGTTTTGCAATTGGAAGAAAGAGTTGTAGCTTTTTTTTATTTTAAAAATCAAAGTTCAATTTTTTTAGTGAAACGACGTCGTTTTGGTTAGCCAAAAAGGACGTCGTTTTGAGTCTTTTTTTTCCTTCTTAAAATAGGGTACAAAGGGGGTTTTGAAGGATTGGTGAAGCCTAGCAAATCAACTACCAGAAGCAAAAGAAAGGCAAGAGAGCTAGGTATTTCCCAAAGCAAACTCACACCTTTTCATTGAGAAAGAAAACACACGTTACAAAAAACTAAAACAAAAGCAAGCTACTAAATATACTAGCTAGCAAAAAGAAGGATCGGGAAACCTAATCAGGCAAACGAAAAAGAGAAGGAAAATGACACAGTCCACTAAACAAGAAATACTAAAGGCCCAAAGGCCCACTACACACAAACAAACGAGTCTTCTCAATCCTCCTTCTTCCTAAGCTTCACATATTCAGCCATGGCGCCGACACCTTCACAGTAAACACGATGCAATCTTCGCGGCCACCTCTCCTCTATACTGATTTCTCGTCGGAGTGAAGGGGGGGCACCGGCCCACTCATGCCCCCCTGTGTCCGTCTATTATTGGCTGAGGCGGATAATCGAAAAAAGCAAGCAAGTAGTGGAATCGGGTGAACCGCCAAAAGACGACTTACGGAGAATGGCAGGCGCGCGCTCGGGAGGAAGTCCAATCAGGAAGTTCTTGACCATCTCCCCTCCTCCTCCTCCTGTGTCCCCTGCTCCTCCCAAATCTGCACCCGCATCGACAACTCCGACTGCCACTCGGTTCACTGCCGCTACGAGATCCTCCACAACAACGACTCCTACACAAAGGGCACCCTTGCCCTCGAGACCCTCACAATCCGGTCCACCTGTATCCGCGACATCGCCATCGCCTGTGGCCACACTAAGTTCAACAGCGGCATGTTCATCGCCGCCACCGGGCTCCTCGGCCTCGACTACGGCTCACTCTCCCTCGTTTTCCGGGTGGTCAATCGAGTTCGGGCGGGAGTCGTTGCCCTAAAAATAAGATGAGAAGAAGGAGGAGGCACCCTAGGTGCCCGGTCCTCGCAAATCTTAACTGTGATTATTGTTTTTATGGAAATTAATTTATTAGATTTTTTCAATTTGAAAGAATAAATAATATTAAAGTTTTAATTTCAGAAACGCCCAAAAAAAAGTCCCCTCGCCATTTAACCTAAAATGTGGCATTCTTCATATTACAAACTTTTTTAAGGGCATATCCGCAAATTTGCCATTTGTATATTTGGTAACTAGTGGTCAAACCCGTGCATACGCACGGGTTTATATTATAAACAAATTTTATATATAGATTTTTGAATTATTTTTATTATTAAACATGTGTTTAAGCATATTGAATTATTTTACATATAATTTAATTTAGTGTATTATTGAATTATTTTTTAAACATATTCTTATTGAATTATCTCGTCTTAACAACCTCTCATATATTTAATTGCACTTTATGTTTAAATTAATTAAAAAAGACGGTAAGTTGAAGGACAATTTTAAGAGGTTATTGAAATTCCAACAAACTCTTTCTTTCATCGTATAGTTTGTATAAAAATATATGAATATTAATTGTTATTTTTACCTAGTCTATATGCCTATTTATTGATTTATAGATGGATATATGTATATACTTAATGTTTAAAATAATACTTTAGTAGATTTGTGTTATAATCTGCTAATTGGAGTAATAAGCAATATATTAAAAGTAAATTCAAATGATCTATAATATTGAAAGTGAACAACAAATATTCATACCTTCCTACAATTTTTTAATATTATAATATAAAAACAATATTTGAATATCTTTATACAATTAAAATGATGCACCAACTATAATTTAGATTAATGATTAATATTATATATATTCAAGGTAAAATGAAAATGATCTATAATATTCAACATGAAAAATAATATTTGAATATCTTTGCATTACAACCTAGCCTGCCAATAATTTAGGTTTGATATGTGCATAATTTCGAAGTTTGTAACCATTAAGGCTCCGTATGGTACTTGCTTTTTTTGAGCGGGTTTAGCTAGATGGAGCGAAATCGACCAAAAAATTACACCCCTGTACCTCCAATGGGGCTGGCTTTAGCCTAGCGTCTCGCTTGTTCCGCTCCCCAGTACCTACGGTGTCGAGCGAACCCTACGCTACACATAAATTTATAAAATATTTTTTTTAATAATACCTATATGTACAAGTTTGTGACTAAATGCACAATATTGATTACTTTTTTATTCTCATTATTTTTCTATGTTTTATGTTCTTATACAAAAATCGTTTTATTTATTACGTAATACTGCTATTAAGATAAATGTTTCATAATAGCATTTAATATAAAAATGATCTATCATATTCAACTTGAAAAATAATATTTGACTACCTTTGCATTACAACCTAGCTTACAACTAATTTTTTTAAATTGTCTATAAAATAATTGAAAAGTGAAAAAAAAATTCTCATTTGTGATAGGTTCATAATTTAGAATATTTTTAACCATTAACTTATACATAAATATATAAATAATTTTTAATTATAAGTGTATATAAAAGTTTGTGACCAAATACATCATATTGATTACTTTTTTCATTCCCAATATTTTTCTATGTGTTATGGTCTCATGTAAAATAAGTTTTCTTTATTAAGGAATATTAATATTAAGATTATTGTATCATGAAGACATTTAATATCCCCTCATGTATACAAATTTATATATATACATATATACATAAATATAGTTTTAAAATGATCACTTTTTATATTCACTTTTTAGTTTTCTATATGAAATAAAATAGTAATTTATACATTTCTAATACAATAGTTTGATTTTTGAAACAGTTATCTTTTTTTATTCACTTCTTTATGCTCATTAATGTACCATGATGACATTAAATACTCCATTTCAATATAGTGTTATATTTTATATGAGACATAAAACACTAATTGTTCTACATTTCTAATACAATGGTTTTTTCTAAGACAAAATAGTTTTCAATATCAATATAGTATTGAAATGATCACTTTTTAGTTTTCTATGTAAAACAAGATATTAATTGTTATACATTTCTAATATAATAATGTGTTCTTTCAAATGATAATTAACTTTTTGACAAAACATATAGTTTTCAAATAATCACTTTTTGTATTCATGTTTTACTTTTCCATATTAAACAAAATACTAATTGTTTACACTTCTAATACAATAGTTTATTCTTTCAATTAATCATCTTTTTATTTACTTTTTATGTTCATTAATGTTGCATGAGGGCATTAAAGATCCCCCATGTACACAAAATCATAAAACCTATAAAGAAAGGATTTGGGGAGTAATGAATGCTAAGCATTCTATACAATTTCCTATGGTTTTCGGGTGTATGGAATGTGAGCTGATTGAATGCTAACCCTGCCATTGGTTTGTAACCTCCACCATGAAGAGATGACGTTATCAATGTGTTTATTTTGTTCCTAAATGCTATGCTGTATTATTACAATGTAACGCCTACTGTGAACTAATGTCGTGATTTGGTTGTAACGGCCTGCTGCTAATTACCGCTTTTGATATCACCTTCGGCCGGGTAAATCCCGCTAATTAACGGTGATGGCGTTCCATCTTACAACTGTTACGCCTTCTTGCTCGCCAGCCTTATAAAGCCTAAGCGAGCAGAGCTTCGTCCCCCTCCAGAATTTACCCCTCCGCCCTAAAATCCTCACAAAGCTATTCCCAATCCTCCGCCCTAATTAACGGTGATGGCGTTCCATCTTACAACTCCCGGCGCTAACGTTCGCCTCCTCACCGCTGCCGGATTCCTCTACACCTTCGTCGTCCACAACCGGCCCCGAAACCGCCTCTTCGCCGGCCCAAAGGTCGTCATTCTTGCCGGTTCTGTTCTGTGCTTCCTCACCTGCCTAACCGTCACCAGCGCGATCGATTAGCCTCCGATCGTCGTGGTGCGTGTTCATTTTCCTCGCCGGCCAATCGATGTCGTTCTTCAACACCGCCAATATCTTTACCGCCTTTAAAAGCTTTAGGGGATTCGGTGGCACCGCTGTCGGAATGAATGAAGGTCGATTTCAACTTTCTGAATCTACTCCTTAATGTTACCAATTTGTGTTTTTTTACGGGATTAGGGTTTTGAATTTCGAAATCTATTTCAATTTGGTTGATCTGATGATCTCTGCATACATCGGCAGAATTAGGGCATATCGGAGATTCACCAGAGATCGGATATCCAGAGATCAGACCGCCAGCGACCAAACACCAGCAGATTCACCAGCGACCAGGAGAGGGACGACCAGCGATCCGTTTATTCATGATGTGCAGTGCAGTTCTATGGGAAGATCCGGTTCAATGGATTGGGGCAAGGTTGAGCAGAAATTCGAAGATCTGTCCAACGCGCCTATTAGATAGTTGGACTTTCAATTGTGATTCAACTCATCTTTGATTTGAGCTCAAAAGTATAATCATTTTTTGCGCGGTTTCGCAATTATGCCAAAGTCTCAGTTCGATTATAATCTGCTGGTTGTAATATTAACTCAAAAATCGTTGAATTCCTAGGTGCTGGATTTTTTAGATTTTGGATTATTGAAATTCAATGTTGGAATTCTGATGTGTGTCTTTGGCAGCTTTAGGTTGAAGTTGGGGAAGAGTCTGTCTCGACAATGTTTCGGAGGAAGCATCGCAATGAAGACGATTCTTTTCAGCGAGATGCTAAGGTAGTTGACCTGCATCTCAATCTCTGTGAAACTGTAATATTCGTTCAATTGGTATCATGCTCAATTCAAGGCTATCATAGGTGTCATGTTTAGTTGCCTTGGTTGCTCTGAATTGGTATCTGTAGTTATAATCACAGTTTGTTGTTCATTTTGGTCTATTTTCTAATCTGAAAGGATCCTTACTGACTAAAAAATTGCATGGTTAAACAATCCCTTCGATTGCTAATGCATAAATGGCACATGCCAATTAGATGGTGAAGGAACTTAGAGCTATGCTCTTCCACCTGTATCCGGCCGGCTTTCAAAATACTGCACAGATTTTTTTTGGTCGGATGCATGCCTCATAAGGAATCTGGATGCAAGGACCTAGAATGTTGACAAGGCCAAGAAAATGTTGGAAAATAGTATCAAGTGGAGAATAAGCTAAATCCAATATATAGATCATTTTCACAACTGCATCATACTTCTTAGGTTGACAATCTTGGCATTAGCTAACATGACCTATATCTTAAATCCTTGATCTAGGGTGTTGAAGTTTTTTTGTGGTTAAAGGGGCCTGCTACATTATTCGATATATAGATACCTTATTTCACTGTGTTTTTTAATGCTACATTGGCTCTTGATGCTCTTAAAAGGGTTCCATTTTCTGTTAACAATTCAGTAAGAGTTGAATCTACGAATATTATATACTACCACGTACGTAGAGCATTATGTTGATCCTCTGCTAGCTAGCTATCAAATTTGACCTATTATTTTTTTTTCTTAATTATCTAAAATTAAATAGTTTGGTAAAATTTATCTAAACTTATTAATATTCGATCAAACCCACATGATTTTTCAGAATTTAATTTTAATTCTAAGTGAATTTAATATTTTCATACATTATAATAGGCCTTGAATTCTTCAGATTTAAAATTTAAACCATTTAATATTAGAAACCATAGTATGGTATATGATATTGGTAATTAAGTGATTATTTGTAATTGTAATGGATATTACTTACAAAAAAATGTTAGCGTCCTGGTGAGTCAAAGTGTAAATTAAGTTGACCAAATATGAGCCATATATAGTTTCATACATTGACAAAGTGGTCATTAAACCAAACGGGTTTTCACATCACAATTTTAGTATCACACCAATTACATATAATAATGATAATTAGTTCAGATTTACCACCACTCACTGGAATTGAATCCAACATAAAAAAAATAGAGCTTCAATTATGTATCAAATATTTCCTCCTATGAAATTGCTCTCCAAATGTATTTCACTCTTTCATACTTAATTAGCCCATTAATTTTATATACAAATAACACTAATAATGAAAAAGTCGTTTAATCTATATATTGATTAAAAAAAAAGATAGATAAGGTGATCGAGATAAGTTAGAAAAAGATGAAATTGTAGTGTATTTTTTTGGCTGGATTCGATATATATGTATGATTAATATGAGTGATATCGCTCACCACTTATTGGATAAGACGATAATAATAGTTAGAATTACGTACGTGATAAATTGTATCATTATCCGTTTGTCAATTAACGATGATATACTAAGAGCTAAATGTGTAATAATGGTCACTAAATTACATAATTCAGAATCTCAGCTCTTTTGTTTTTGTTCATGGTATAGCAGTTTTGCGATGCATATTCCATTAAATCTTGATACACCCAATCCGGTTGGCCATTTATGATCTTATTATTGAGTGTTAGTTCAAAGGCTTAAAACTGATCATAGCTTAACTTGATTGATTGTTTTTCTGCAGACTTGCCCAAGCCTTCGAACGTTTCTGGAAATGAAATGTCACCGCATACTTTGCTACATTTAAAACAAGTTATACCAGGCCCATGTATGACAACGACAGAAACCTAGCGTGATTGTATATAAAAAAAAAACATTAACCAATCTATACTACTCTTATAATTGTCCCCAAAGCATGTTAAATAAATGCAGCTGCCTTCAACACCCCTCCCCATATTTGCTTTCTTACGTGTTTTCATTTGAAATCCAAACCCTTTCAATGTCCCTTAGTTATGATGCATGACTTTTCCGATTTCCACCGGCGGTTGATGTCTCCTCCAATTCAGAGCTTTCGAGAATATATACTTTCATCTTACGATCTCTCATCCCGTCAACAGCAACCCCCAAACCCTAAAAGTTCTCTCCCTCTTTGTAATGGCGTCAATGAATCAGAGCTCACCGGAAGACTTCTATGTAGACGCCGTCGGGACACGTGCCGGTTTTCGTGGGCGACGAGATGCAGAGGTTCGCCGTAGCGCCGATCTACTTAACCACCCGATCTTCGTCAAGCTCCTCAACCAATCCGCTCAGAAGTACGGGTACGAGCAGAAAGGAGTTCTCCACATCCCCTGCCATGTCGCCGTCTTCGAGTCTATCCTCCACGCGCTCCGCTCCGACCGCCGTGGACTTTCCGCCGACGTCCACGACCTCATTAACTCGCTCTCTCCTTCCGCCGAACTCTTCGCCTAGCGGTGTGCGCGGCTTTGATTTCTCTCTTATAAGAAGTAAGAGCAATTCAAAATCGGAGATAAGCAAATTAGAAAAATTTATCAGATTGAGATGTTTTTTTGCTTAATTGATTGTACATAGATGCAATTTCTTCTTTAATCTGTCTCTTTCTTTCTTTCCCGGTGGTGTTAATGTGAGCCAGTGGCGGTGACGATGTAATTCAGTCCACGACGGAAGATCATGGCTGCTGATAAGCATAATGCTATAAGTGGACTAAAGCTTTTCTCCGGGTCATGAAGTATTCGTCTGGCGGTGTCCTTGAGGTGATATGTTTTTCCTTCAATTTACTTCTTCAGAGTGTTTCATGTATGTTCTGGTGCTGATGTTTGCTTTACATTGTTGCTTGTATATGTTTTTCACTGACAACAATTCAAAGTTTTAGTGGATTTTAGCATTGATCTTTGAGGAGTTATAATTCTTGACTCTTGTAGGGCTCTGCTCATCCACACCCCGTAGCTTCCTGAACCGATCTCTTATCTCTTGATTCTTCCTTGATTCGGTGAGCGATCTTCTCAACTCAATCCTATTTCCGTGTACTCTCTGTGTGCAGGTTGTTAATTTGTGATCTGATTTATGGAGTTTCTAGGGTTGGACTTTTTGAGTATCAGTGAGTTTAGCGCTTTTTGGTCTCTAATTTGATAATCGGGCTTGTGTTGATGCTTATGCTATTGATATTCAAGATTTCGGTTTATGTTTTCGCCTGATTGAGCCTGATATAGGGATTGTTATTGCCTTGCTGAAAATTCGATTATGGTGTATGGATAAGGTTTCCTGTAGATGTGGTGGTTGTCTTTTCTGTGTGTTGTGGATCTTGCTGAATTTGTTAGAGTTGTGTACTCGAGTTATTTGGATTCCCTAATTTTTTCCGATGATATTAGGTCGAGTAGCAGGCTTGGAATTGGATGAAATTCCGGTCTGCAAAAACCTCTATTCTTTTTGATTAGCTGTTGCCTAAAATCCCTGCAAGAGTCTCATAGTGTTCAGCCATTGTTCATAGTGTTCAAATATAAAGCAACACAAATCAAAGTTCCAAAGCTGATGGTGAAGGAAATTCGGGAAAGGAGTGGATCAAGGCTCCAAATCTCAAACTGAGCTACCAAAAGACTATATTCATGTACGAGCAAGGAGAGGCCAAGCCACCGATAGCCACAGCCTAGCAGAAAGGGTAACACTTCACTCGAACAGAAAAAAATTGAAGTTGAATTTTGTTTTCTGCAACTGGTAATTTTGACCGAATAAAAGATGATTTACATATGACAACATTGTTTGTTTTAGGCAAGAAGAGAAAAGATTAGTGAGAGGATGAAACTGCTTCAAGATATTGTCCCTGGCTGCAACAAGGTCTGTTGTTTTTTCAATCAATTTTGATTGGAATTCAGATAACTAATATTTATGTTGATTGTGATTCCTTTCACTTCTTCTAATTTTGCCCTGTATGTGCAGGTTGAAATTTTCGGATGCAGATAGTATTATTAATTATAATCTCTTGCAAAAATGAAGAATTTCAGCATGTTTTCTTTCCCTGTTTCACTGCATGTTAAGCTAAATAAATTCATTTTAGCTTCCTGCTACCAATGGCTTTGCTTGTGCTTAATTTTCAGGTTATTGGCAAAGCGTTGGTGCTTGATGAGATTATTAATTACATCCAGTCTTTGCAGCGACAAGTTGAGGTGTATATCCCTTTCTTCCTTCTTTGAAACTTCCCTCAGATGTACTGTACAAACTGTTTAGCCCGGCTTCAGTTTCTCTCAATGAAACTTGAAACAGTTAACTCAAGAATGGAACTTGGCATGGAAGGATATCCCTCAAAAGATGTAAGCTCAACCGCACCTCAACTCCCCTTTATCTTGATCTTGGTCTACTGAAGTTTGTAGTGAAACATTTATCTATACAACTCTTAAAATTGTCCCCAATCCCATGTTAAATAAATGCAGGTGCCTTCAACACCCCTCCCATGTTTGCTTTCTAATGTGTTGTCATTTGAGACCCAAACCCTTTCAATCGTCCCTTATTCATGATGATGCGGGCTACTCAACTCTCCTCCTCACTTATTGAAATGGCAAATCCACAGAAACATATGTTTTTCTTTTCTATTCTTGCAATAATATATGAAGCATTGTGAAAATGGGCGGAATACATAGCCTGATTTATTTTCATAAACCTGTATTCATTACTTGGATTCAAATCTCACAAATACACACCATAGAAAGAACAGGAGAAATTAGAGAGAAATAGCTCTTTAATGGCCAGGAAACATGATCTTTAATGTTGATATGGTGAAAATTCATCAAATTTGTGCAGCCATGGTGATATGTTGAGATCTGTTTTTTTATTGAGTCCTTTGATGATTTTTATTATGTGAATCCTTTGGGGCTTATCAGCTTATGAGGTTAGTGTCAAACCTCACATATACTACAGTAGTTGAAGGCAGTAAGCCTTAGGAGGGACAATTGAAAACGGCATAGCTAAGATTCATTAAATTTTTGCAATCACAGTGATGCTGCTCTCAAACAAATCTTGATTACCAGCTGTAATTATGTGTAGATACTAATTGCTTGAACGTACAAGAGAAATGTTTGGTTTGTTTATTTCTCTGATAGACAGTTCATATGTTTGGATCCAGTTCTTGGTTGTCAGATTTTTTGACATATTCCGGATGTTTTTGGTTTTCAGGAGAAGAGTGCCTTTATTTTCTGTGTGGAAGACAGTGCTCTCTTCTGTCAGGATTGTGATCAAGCGATTCACTCGGCCAATAGCCTTGCTAGAGACCACCATAGGTATCTAGCAACAGGCATCAGAGTGGCCCTTGGATCGAAGTGTAACGAAGCTGAGAAGAAGTGCATTGATCCATCTAATCAAAATGCACAACAAATCGCCATCAAATCAGATGTGTCTCAGCCTCTAGGTATTACCTCTCCTGGATGGGGTGTTGATGATCTGCTAGAGTTTTCTGAGCTTGAATCTGCCAATAAGGTTCTTAAACTTTTCATTTTAACTCCCTTTTTTTAATATCTTCATCTGCTATTATGTATGTTTGATTTACAACTTGTCTCATGAATAATTCTTGAACAGATTTTTAATAATCCTGCCATGTCATAGAATATAGTGATATATAATCTTATTAAACTATAGGTGCCAGGCTTCTTAGTTCAACCGGTTATAATTACATGGAGATTTATACAAATCACTAGATACCTCATATTGTTATATGTGCTTGGTTTAAGTCATTTAATGGCAGAGTATCTTAGCTTATTGGATTGTGTATATGATCACATGGGTTGATCATTTTTGGTTTGACTCATTTTGTTTTGAAAATCCATGTATCGAAAAATAAAGATGACATGAGCAGACTGCTGTCTGTATTTTAAGCTTTTTAGGATAGAAACTGTTCACTCTTTTCCTTCCAGGTTACTGCTTATGTTTAAGATCCTGAACATGTTCGATTTGACCTTTTAGTGGGAAGAACATAATGTTGCTCTATCTGTGCTGAATTGCAATGTTATGTGTTTGGTACCAAGATTAGAAAATTCTGCATTTGTTTTAGTGAGCATTGTTCTGATACAGGGTTTTGGACAACCAAGGAGCTATGCCTTTTGACAATCCATTCTCTCTCCCTTCTAGAAATTCACCCAGGTCAGGTGCAAACCTGATGAATGCACCTTCTCCTCAACAATAGACGGTTATCAAAAGAATGCATAAGAGCGAGTGTTAAATGCCTATCTTGTACATGTGCATAAACTAAGAACCAATGATCATACAGGTGCTTAAAGATGGGGTTTTGACTTGAGACTTGCCAGAGGACTTGATTATTACACCGGAGTGATTTTTGAGGCTGTAATCAATGGGGGTGAGTTAGAGGTAAAAAACTTTCAGAACTTGATTCGTTTATATTTCTGTTGTAAAAGTAAACACTGTGATCAGTCTCGCATTGCCAACTAATTTTGTCTCTAAATATTGAATGTGTGATTATAGGTTGGTTCGATTGCAGCTGGTGATTGCTACGACAACCTGGTTTCCATGCTTGGTGGAAGGTTGTCGGTTCCAGTCGTAGGCATCAACCTGGGCATCGAGCGCGTATTTTACATAATAGAGATGCATAACAAGTCTGTCAATGCCAATGTAATTCCTTTGAATTCTAAGTTTTGTTTTTACTTTGCTAATATTATACATTGTGTGTGATATCTTTGGTTTTGGTTAGTCAAGATTACCTAACCCTTGTGGTTCCTCACTGATTGATTGAAAGTGTTACAAGTTTGGCTAGACATGTGTGTATGTGGCTATGCAGCAAATGAGTAATCAATGGTATGGGGTGGGGAATTTGATGTATTATGAAAGCTATAGTGGGAAACTTGTGGTGATTGTTAAAGGAATTAAATTTTGTTCAACTACAGGAAAAGTTGGAGTTGGGGACAGTTGAACTGTCTTTTAATTGCTTGCTATAGTTCTCATGTTCATCTTAACAATTAGCACTCGGGATACACGACAAGCTAAAGCATGTGTGAGAGTTATTTGTTCCAGCATGCCATTCTATCGTTGTTGGGTTTGGTTTGTCTAATGGGAGTGTGTGGGTTTGTTAGCTTTACTTGAGTTGTATAGTCGCTTTAAATAGTCATCCTCAGTTTAGGCGAACGATCTCTTTCAGATTGTAAGAGAATGACTTGAATAAAAATTACTAAACTAGAAGAGCTGTGTTTATATTTTCCTACTATGGGTTCATGGCCATTAAAATTTATCAGCAGGCTTCATTCCATGTTCCTTCTTCGGGTTGGATTTTACATGATAAGTATTTAGTGGGAGTGTGACTTTTTTTTTTGCTTTTGCAGACAATTTGAGGGTTAAAGCAATTAGAAGGAAGACCACATGAACCGGAAGGATGAGGCATCTCGACCATGTGCCAAAGAGATTCAAGACTAACTTTAGAGAAGGTATTTTGGCCTCTGCCAATTTTCAGTCTCAGGTCTATACTGTGACATGAGAATGGTTACTGATTTTTACCTGTTTCAAATTCAAGAAGTTGTATGCAAAGGGTTACTGGCATGAGAATGTTGTTTTCCTGTAGCGGATAAAAATTTATTTAGAACTCAAATTCAAAAAGGTGTATGCAAAGGGGAACATTTCAAATTGGAAAATAAAGTAGGGTGTGGGTGAGTGGAGTGAGGAATGAGCATGTGACTTGTGGAGTGTGGTGTTGAATGTGTCCCTATAGAAAACATGATTTCCATTACTCATTGATGAGTAAATTAAGCGTTCGTATATCACCCCCAAAATCCTAGGTGGTGATCGGGCGAAATTACCTTAATTATAAGGTCACCGGACAAAATTTCCGTTAAATTTTCAATCTTAACAAACATTCTTATTTCTTTCTTTGCTGGTGTTTTTATTTGAATCTGTCCCAAATTATTATATCTCCCTCAAATCTTTGTCATTTGAATATATATCCTTGCAAAGTTTAAAAATGGTTATATACCCATCAAACTAAAATTATATTATTTTAATAACCTTTATCTATTAGTATCAATTACAAATTAATGAAGAGATTTTATAATTTGGGTTGATCCCACACATAATTTAATAATACAATACAAAAGTCTTGAAAATGCAAATACAAAATTTTTAACCTTGGTCATATTACGGGCTTGTTCTTTTTATGGGTAAAAAGATCTTTTTGATGAAAAAATAGGGGTTTGGGTGAAAAAAATTCATTGGGAAACGCAAAAAGTAGAGATAAGATATGTATGTAGAAAAAGGTAAAAGAAATTTTTTAAGTGAAAAAATTGTTTTGGATGAAAGTAGAACAAGGCCTACGCATTTCCCCTATAACAAATTTCGCTCAATTAATTTCGTATAGTTTGAGAGTGTGAAATATTTAAACAAACAAATTGGGCTCAATTAATTTCGTATAGTTTGAGAGTGTAAAATATTTAAACAAATTCTTCATGGTAAAAAATAGTATATGAATTGTGACCTTTTAAATCAACATACGTGAAGTATGGATGCAAATAATAGTGCTCCGTGCGGTAATGACCCCACAACTTGTGCCTATATTGTATATAAGACAACTGAATTCTTGTGTGAAACATTGTTATGTGAACGATGGTTTCAGAGAGGGTAGAAAAGGATTATCCCTCTGGGACAATGGAACTCTACGATATGATCGCCATCGACACCTATGTCGTGCCCAACGTCGTGCTCGCCGGCCAAATTATGGTCTGGACGGAATTTAGGATGATAAGCCATTTGCCCTGAACATTGACGTGCTTATGCACATACTAATGATTTACAATAGACCATGACATTATTAAGAAATCTAATATTTTTCTTTCGTACTCTCACCCGTCCAACGGACGGGGTTGGACGGGGTAACCACGTATAGTATCAGTCCATTCTGCCCTCTTTGAAACCTTACCGTTTGATCCAGTGGCGGACCCAGAGATTTGTGTCAGAGGGGGCAAAATTTTTACGAACCTAATGTATAGTGTGGCTGTAGAATTGTGAAATGCATTCGTTAAGAAATTAAGTATTCAAGACAAATATAATTTTTAGAACAAGTTAAAAATTCTTCATTCTCTCAAAATAAAAAAAAATCTCTAAATCTGTAATAATTCATTCAAGAGTTATTAAATTTCTTCATTTTCTCACTCTGTAATAATTAAAACTCAGAACAAATCCTAAATTAATCCTAATCTAAAGAAAAAGAAAATCAAACAAGAAAAATCAAACCAGGACTGAGGGAGGGATTTGGGCTGGATTTGATCCGAATACAATACTACAATATGGAAGGGATAAAATTCACCAATAGTGCCTATTAACAAGAACAAAATACTATCCCTTATACTATCCGTCTCCAACTGTAATTGGGCTGGATTTTGGCCCAAAAGCCCAATACATATAAAAATGAAACCTTAAATGCTGCTACTTTGTAGTTCTACAGCGCAATTGCACAGATCGGGGTTAGGCCACGAGAAAAGAACGTGCCTCCAATTTTCACTAATTTTTTTTTTAAAATCTCAGAGGGGGCAACTGCCCCCGCTCGTCCCTTAATAGGTCCGCCCCTGGTTTGATCTGAAAGTATGTGCATAAGCACGTCAATTTAAGTTTATGGTGTCAATTCAAGTTTCACCGTAGTTCAAGGGGGACAAGGACAGTAAGGTTTACAAAGTCTTTCTCATGTCATTCAAGTTGAATGAGGAAGGGTTAAATTGTATCATGCGTGTGTATATTTAAGGAGACAAAGATTTGTATATAATATAGGAATGAAGAAATGAAGAAATGATTTGAGGTCAAGCTCACACCGTAAGAGGTTGAGGAGGATTTTAGAAGCAAAAGATGACAATATACGAAAACACCGTCTTTCACTCTTTCATGGAAGGTGATATCCTTGTAACAGTCATGTTTGAGTTTTTGCTTGATGATGGGCTTCGCTGAATCAATCCAGATAGCTGCTTTGTAATAGTTAAAGAATACAGAATGCGATTCGCATTACGCCTTTCAAATATACGGGAATATAAAAACGCATTCAATCATATAAAAAAAGAGAGTTGTGATCGTATTATCTCATTTGTGAAATCTATTATTTTAATTAATTATGTAGAATCTAAATATAAATGAAAAAAAACAATTTTACCTAAAATAGAAACCATTTAAATGAAAATTATATTTTCATATCAAAATTAAGCAAGATATCAAAAATATCAAATTATAACGGTTAAATTAAATTTAAAATTAGATTTGTTCCTTGTCTAACACATGCATGATTACGTATTACTCCGTATATTATATATTTAGTATTATTTTATATATTTAGAATCTACTCGGACCTAATAAAACAAGAAAGCAACCTATGAAGGAAAAAGTCTAATACATTTACTTATAATTGAATCAATTTTTTACGAATACTATTAATTTAAAAAAATATCAAAACAAATATGTAATAGTTAATATTAATTATATTTTTTATTAGTATATTTATTCAAATAGTTACTATCTACTCCCTCCGTTAAATTATGTATGATGTTGTAGCATTTTAACATGAAATTAAGAAAGTCTATAAAATTATGTAAATACCGCTGTTGAATTGTTTTAATTTCATAGTGGTTTAAGGAGATAATATTTTAAGGAAAAATTTACATGGGGTAAATTTGGAAAAATGGATACATAAAAATGTAAAACATCATACATTTTCTAATAAGCCTAATTGGCTAAAACATCAAACATAAAAAACGAGGGAGTATTAATTATGAGATGAATTGTCACTAGCAATTAGCCAATTGATATACTCCCAAAAATGTTACATATGACCTAACACATATTAATTATGAGGGAGTATTAATTATGAGATGAATTGTCACTAGCAATTAGCAATTGATATATAATTGAAAATTATACCTAGAAAATTTTGAGAAATATTAATATCAATTCAAACTTTATATATAAATATGTATATATGTTGATAGAATATGGGAATTTTCATATTAAATAATACAAGAAAATACAAATTATTGTTTTTAATAATAGTAAATGACCATTAGATAAATATATATATATATATGTATTTAATATATAAATAAAATTTTAATATAAATATTGAAGTATTTTGGTCTTGGTTTGATAAATATAACATAAATAAATTTACCTTGAAATCATAGGTTATATAATATTTGTGTGGATTATATTTTCAAACTTATTTAAATAATATATTATATTATAATTGATTTTTTAACTTGATAAATATAAAAGTATTATTTATATATATAAAAACATATTTTACCATAACCTAAGCGAAAATCACGGCCATTCAATAAAAATATACCATGGCATTATCAAGAATTTCGATGATTTATAATATACCATAACATTATTAAGAATTTCGATGATTTATAATATACCATAACATTATTAATATAGCATGGCTTGTGTGAATCAAGCTCTGTTCAATGTTTGATGAGTTGAAACTGTTCGATATATGACAACCTATGTCTGTTTGTGCAGGCAACTCTTCCAAGACAAAGGGCTCTTGTGATATGATGGTGGTGAATAAGTTATTTTTTAAATTTGTAGCGTGACTTCATTTTGTTTGTGTCTTCTAATTTTTGTTTGCTACCAAGATACGGAGTATATAAGATGCGCGCCTTTTAATGTATATTTGCTTTCCTTTCCTTTTCTTCTCATGAACCGTGTCTTCTCAATTGTTTCCATTTTTTTCACCCACGCAAGTCAACGGCGTTAAAAGTTATACGACAAACAACGAGCTTGACATACATACACTGATACACAAACCACGTCCTTATACACAACCATATTTCAAGCTTTGCACATTCCACAAATATATTGAAACTACGTACTTGCAGGTACTGAGCAAGTTAACAAGCTGGCTAGAAAATATGATCAACTTTTCAAATTGGGTAGCGCATGGAAGGAGGAACATCCTTTTTTTTTTATAAGTGCATCTCATATACATTGTCATTTATTACAAAAAATGTAAGACTTTTGATCTTCTTAAATCAATCTGTTCTACTTTCATTTTTATGGCATCTATCGGTAGAATATTAACAATTATATCATGATTTCTGTTACTATAAAAAGGAGTATTTGATTAATAGATCTTGAATTGCATTTAATGTAAATGTATACAAATATTGAAATTCGGAGGTTGAGTTGAGGGAGAAGACATTGGAGGCCGAGAAGAAGGTTTTGGACAATTGGTGTGTGAAGATCGACTAGACGTGTCAACTGGTGTCCATGAGCCACGCGCAAGTGGAAGAGACGGCCCGGGTTTAGAAGAGAAGATGCAGAGTTTGAAGGCGAAGGAGAAGTGATTGAGAATGTTAATGCAAAAAATGATCCACCCTTATGTTCCAATCCTTTCTTTATATTCGATGCCAATATGAGAAAATTCTAATTGTCAAGGGCCTTTATTATCTAAAGAAAATTAATGAATAACACGTATACATAACCACTTAATAAGAAAATTTGTAAGCTTTTTTTTTTTTACGTTTTGGTCCACTGCCATTCCTAAACATTGACGTGCTTATGCACTATAAATTTCGGTGATTTATAATGTATCATGGTATTATTAACAATTCCTAAACATTGGCCTGCTTTCACCCGTCCATCGGACGTATGCCTTGAAACATGATACACATGAAATAAATGACATACTACTACGCCAGCTAATATCTTACAGAACACCAAATAAAAAAAAATGGAGGTAAACACATGGATTATGACATAGTACTACACAATGCTCTCGCCCGTCCATTGGACGGGAAGGTTGCTCTAATGTTTTGAACCAGTGGCCCAAATGTTACATTCTTCCAAAACTTGCCAATTTGCCATTTATATATTTGAACTATACAACACTGCATATCAGAAGTGTAAACGTTGTAAGTGAATGATGTAACAATTTTGTTAAGTTAAGAAATGGAAATTAGGATAAATTCCCAGCTAAAATTGCCCAATACAAAAGTCGATTAAATAATACGGAGTAATCAAGTTAAGTCATCAGTCATAGTATCATACTATGGGCCTATAATTCGGATAACATAACTAAGTGTTACTATTGGTTCACTAATACCATGTCAACTCCTATATGGCTATACATGTACGCATTTCAAATGTATGGGAACATAAAAACGCATTGAATCATATATAAAAAATCAAAAGAGAGTTGTGATCGTATCATCTCAATTGTGAAATCTATTATTTTAAATGAAAAAAATACTTTTACTTAAAATAAAAACCATTTAAATGAAAATAATATTTTCATATCAAAATTAAGCAAGATATCAAATTACAACGGTTAAATTAAATTTAAAATTAGATTTGTTCTGTGTCTAACACAGGCATAATTACGTATTATTTTATATATTTAGAATCTACTCGGCACCTAATAAAACAAGAAAGCAACCTATGACGGAAAAAGTCTCATACATTTACTTATAATTGAATCAATTTTTAAGAATACTATTCATTTAAAAAAAATATTCAAAAAAAATATGTAATAGTTGATATTAATTATATTTTTTATTAGTATATTTATCCACTCCGTTAAATAAGAATCAACACTCCATTAGCAATTGATCTACTCCCAAAAACGTTAAACCGGTCACCACAAACTAACCTCAATTGCTAGGAACATAAACTCAAAGTCTCAAACCTTAAAGATCCTTTTGCAATAGTAAGTATTATGTAGTAGAGTTAAACCGGTCACCTCGAGTTCGACAACTGAATGCTCAACTTAAATGCTTTTCTGAATCTATGGACAACTTTGGATAGTATGTCTGTGTGTAGTAGAATCAACAAATTCTGTGATCAATCAAGACAGAGAGGAAGATGAATTTGGTTGTGATGTTTTTGAGTAGTGAGCATCATGATCTCTGTTTTAACTCATGCAGGCTTCAGCCAAAGCCTGAGCCTGTTGTATGCATGATTGCTCAAGAAGTTTTAACGAGACTAATGCATAATTCATAATTTACCCATCTTACTTCACACATTTGATAAAAAAAAGTTACAAGTATCTATACTATATATATAATTTTGTGTACATGGGGGATATTTAATGCCCTCATGCCACATTAATAACCATAAAAAATAAATAGAAGATTATTATTTGAAAGAATAAACTATTGTATTAGAACTGTATAACAATTAGTATTTTTTTTTGATAAACCGTATAACAATTAGTATTTTGTTTACATAGAAAAGTAAAAAGTAAATACAAAAAGTTATTATTTAAAAACTATATTTTTTGTCAAAAAGTTATCATTTGAAAGAACACATACACATTATTGTATTAGAAATGTATAACAGTTAGTATTATATTTCACATAGAACGCTAAAAAGTGAATACAAAGATTAAGTGATCATTTGAAAACTATATTGATATTGAAAACTATAAATTTTGTCTTAGAAAAAACTATTTTTTTAGAAATGTATAACAATTAGTGTTATATGTTTCATATAAAATAAAAAACTATATTTATAATTTTGTACTAATAGAGGGTATTTAATGTCATCATGACACATTAATGAGCATAAAGAAGTCAATAAAAAAGGTAATTGTTTTAAAAAACAAACTATTGTATTAGAAATGTATAAATTAGTATTTTGTTTCCTATGTAAAACTAAAAGGCGAACACAAAAAGGGATCATTTGACAATTATATTTATGTATACTACATATATGAAGTTGTATAGATGAGGGAATATTAAATGTCTTCATGATACATTAATGTTAATATTACTATAAGGCAAACTACTTTTACATGAGAACATAAAACATAGAAAAATATTGAGAATGACAAAAGTAATATGTATGATGTATTTGGTCTCTAATTTTATATACACTTATAATTCAAAATTAATTATTTATGTATAACTTAATGGTTAAAAAGCTTCTAAATTATGAACCTATCACATATGAGAATTATGTTTTCACCTTTTACTTATTTTATAGATAATTTAAAAATTTTAGTCGGTAAGCTAGGTTGTAATGCAAAGGTAGTCAAATATTATTTTTCAACTTCAACATGATAGATCATTTTTATTTTAAATGCTATTATGACACATTTATCTTAAAAGTAGTATTACATAATACAGAAAACAATTTTTGTATAATATAGAAAAATAATGAGAATAAAAAAGTAATCAATATTATGCATTGAGTCACAAATTTTTATACATACTTATTATTAAAAAAAATTATAAATTGATGCGTAGACTAGGATTCGTTCGACAATATAGGTAGCGGGGAGCGGAACAAGCGAGACACTACCAGAAAGCCAGCCCCATTGGGGGTGCAAGAGTGTAATTTTTTAGTCGATTTCGCTCCATCTAGCTGAACCCGCTCCAAAAAAAGCAAGTATATCGAACGGAGTCTTCATGGTTAAAAACTTCTAAATTATGCACATATCAAACTTGAATTATTGGTAAGCTAGGTTGTAATGCAAATGTATTCAAAAATTATTTTTCACGTTGATTATAGATCATTTTCATTTTACCTTGAATATATATAATATTAATCATTAATCTAAATAATAATTGGGGCATCATTTTAATTGTATTAAGATATTTAAATATTGTTTTTATATTATAACATTACAAAATTGTAGGAAGGTACCAACAACATATGATGTTCACTTTCAATATTATAGATATTTTAAATTTATTTTAATATATTACTTATTACTCCAACTTGCATATTATAACACAAATCTACTAAAATATTATTTTAAACATTACATATATACATATATCTATCTATATATCAATAAATAGGCATATTGACTAGGGAAGAAAACAATTAATATATATTCATTAGTTTTTTTACAAACTATACGATAAAAGAAAGAGATTGGTGAAATTTTAATGACCTCTTGAAATTGTCCTTCAACTTACTGTCTTTTTCAATTAATTTAAACATCAAGTACAGTTCAATACAAGAGAGGTTGTTAAAACAAAATAATTCAATGAAAATAGGTTTAAAAAATAATTCATTAATATACTAAATTGAATTAAATGTAAAATAATTTAATACACTTAAATTATGTTTAATAAAACATATAATTCAAAAATTCTATATATAACATTTGTTTAAAATATGAACCCGTGCATATGCACGGGTCTGACCGCTAGTTCAATTAAAAAAAACGTCACCTTTCTATAAACCCATTCAAGTTCCATTCAAATTAAAAGGGACCCTTTAAATCATATCTTTTACCCAAAAAAAACGGAAGCACAGTTAATAGGCTTAATGGACATAGAAACCGCTAATCCCAAAAAAAATCGAAGCCTATTAAATATTTTTATTGTGCTTTATTAACTTAGTGTATGACAAAAAAAAACAATTGAATATTTAATATGATTTTAATTAAGTAGTATAAAATTTATCATAATTAAAAATTGGTACAAATTAAAGAAAAATTTTAACAACACAATTAATATCAAGGGTACTATCCGAAAAAGCCAAAAACTCAAGCGCAACAAATGGAATTTCCTAAAAATTTATCGACTTATAAACACTAGACTACTTATAAGCAACCAACAAAATAGGGTTTGTTCGGTGTCAGGTAGATTATTGACAATGATGCCTTTTTTTGGAAGAAAGGTCTTGAGTCAAACAAGGAATTACTACAGAAGAGTGGTAATAAATTTAATGAATAAAAACAAAAAGATGCAACTGCAAGTTACCAAAAAAAGTGTTTGGTAGAAAAAGTTATTTTGAAAAATAATATATTATAAGCTATTATTTGATTGTTGACGAACAAGGTCATAATCAATTACCACCATGCTTATCAATATAAGCACAGTTAATCTAAAAGAAAAGAAGCAAAGTGCTTATCTCCTCTTTTCCACATTACCCTTTCTTCCTACCCCTCTCTCACCCATTTCTCTCCATCAGAAACCTCCATTTTCGACGAACCAGAAGGAGTTCCTCCGCCGGCCGATCTCCCCTTTGTTTTCTCCCGTCCAACTCCTCACTCCCTTTCCACCTTCCACCGCCAAATTCCCTAACCCTCCCTCCCGATTCTTCCGAATTCTGACCACCGGCATGACTTTCTCCGTAATTTGTGCTGCCGGTTGGGGAACGGAAAGACAGAGAAGGCAAATGTGAGAAGGAACGAGAGGAGCGAGACAAGGAAGGAGAAAGGGGGGGATGGAGTAGATAGATCGGAGGGACCAAAGGAGGATGAAGAGAAACGAGAGGGAGGTACTGTCGTTGGCGTCTGCGCCGGCGGAGGCAAGACGGTGCTTGGACGGAGTAGGGGTGGGGGTTAGGGAGGGAGATGGGTGAAGATAGAGAGGGTAGGACCTGGAGGTGGCAGTTCGAGATGCCTCTAGGGGTTGAGATGACAGCGATCGGAGGCCATTAGGAGGCGGTCAAATCCTCGTTGGAACTCTGGTGTGAGATAAAAATTGGTCCAAGAAGGGCCCTTATTGATTGTTTTTAAATTGTTTTTATTTTTTTAAGGGCAAACTGGGCAAAACATATTTAATACATACAAAATCAGCAAACCATCTCACCAAACACTCATTTGCTTATCAAAAAAATAAGTTTTTAATTTTAGTAACACTATTAGCAACTAATATCAATATCGGATACAAATCAGCATCAGCATCAACACTAAATTGCCAAACAGAGCCTAGGTTAATATTATATGTTTGGGGGTAATTAAGAAAAAATAAAGGGAGGGTAATTTATATTTAATAAAGAAGTAGACTAAGATATCTTTTGTAAGTGATTTCGGGTTGATATCTACAATTTTTACTTTCTCATTTTGCCTTAAGGGGAGACTAAAATGAATCATTTATTTAAAATCACAAAACTTCCTATAATTTAATGCATCATTGATTTATATTTATTTAAGAAAATTATTTGAAGGAAAGTTATGATAAGTTACAACGCATGCAATATAACTCTATGCACTGTGTCTCTATTTTTAAATTAAACCACACAAAGTTCGTATAAAAAACAATTTGTCCCGTGCGGTACGCACGGACCAGCATACTAGAAACATAACCGGCTTAGAAGGGGTCACAAATATTCATACACATACGAAGTGAAAAATGTTTTTCCCCGAAAATTACTTACGGTACTACATACTTTGTTACTTATATATCCAAACAAATATTCAATAAAATAATTAGTACATGCAAGGTACCCGTTGACCCGTTAGTTATTATTTCTGAGTGACTTCCATATATACATATAATGTACTGTAATAAGAAAGGTTTAAGACGCACTATAACTTCTACATTTAAATTAAATTACATGAAGGCCGTATAAAAAGAGCGGGGGCCGGAAATACTAGTTATATATATAGATATAGATATAGATATAGATATAGATATAGATATAGATTATCCTTCATGATACCCTTTCAGAATTTTTTTTTGTAGAAAGTTTGACATAAACCCATTTTTAAATAAAAAATGTAAAATCCAAATATAATAGACCCGATATTGAATATATTGATCAATATATGTTTTTTCTAATTTTATTCAATTTTTTATATTTATATTGTTCTTAATATATTATTGACATATGAAAAAGTTTTTGCACTATGCTTTAAGATTTTATAATATCAAAAAGTATACTAATCTATAAGAAAAAAATTGTTAACCTATAACAAAAATCACTTGAATTTTTTTTATTCAGATATCAAGTTCCAAAAAAATTATATTAGAAAAAAACCTTAAGATATCAAAAATTGGATAAGATATTAAGTTGATATAAGAGTTATTTTTATTCAACCAAAAAAACATACGGATTATTTTAAAATGATATAATTAAAACAAATAAAATTATTATTTTATTCAACCTAAACGACATGACGCAAATTTTAACAAAGACTTGAGTTCTGTTTTATACTGCGTTATAGTAGATAATTCGAATTTTGAAAATCATATCCAATAATACAAACTATCGTAATATTAACCAAAAACGATTTGAAATAATTTTCCGATGAGTTTTCTAGTTGAATTGATGATGTGGCGATCGGAAATATTTTAAACAAGTTAGATCACCCTTTATAAGAAACAAGTACAAACCTCGTACCATGTACAAGAATATGTGAATATAAACCCGACACGATTGAATCGGGATCGAATTTTGGTACTGTTTTTCACTTGAGAATGTACAACCCAAATAAATTTATATCTTATTTGATAATATATAGTTTTATGCTTCATGTATAATAAGGTATTGTAACTCTCTTATTTGATATATAGTTTTATATCTTATTTGATAATATATAGTTTTATGCTTTATGTATAAATAAGCAAATCTATGTATATATATAAAAGTCGTAAAGATTGGAGCCACCACGTTGCGCCACGTCAGATTTTTCTACATGTTGTACCGAGGATGTGCCACTTAGGATTTCGCCACGTGTCAACCTATCATTGCACCATGTCACAAATTTTTTTACTTTATATTATTTTGTATTAATCCACCCCATATTCACTATCCATGTCATATATCAAAAATTTCCATATAGGCTTTTTGTTAAGACACACCATATCTCAAAATGAGATTTTCTTTAATCTTAGATAGACATGATTAAACTTTCTTTTGGTAAATCTATTTATTTTGAGTAATCATATATCACATAATCATAATTAAGTGTTTTATTGATTTTATTCAAAATAAAACTTTAACCAACCCTTATGTATTGAAAAGTTTACAATTATAAATTTCTATCAAATATTGTATGTTCGACGAATTTTAAAATTGAATTTTACACATTTAGAAAAACTTGAAGTTGACTAAAAATTGTTTCTCAAATGATAGATTATATACATTTGAAATTTTTTGGTTTGACTAACGTATCATTTGTAATTATAACCAGCTTTCAATGTTGAAAAAATTAATTATACAATTTCACTAAAAATTTCTACTATATATTAACCTATTTGTTGATTTTCTTCTTATGTTTCTTTCTCCTTCAAGATTGATAAATTTCCACATATTTTATTTTATGTTTAGCTTGCTTAAAACCCATCACGAAATTGATCTTTTTTTGAGAGCATGGGATATGTTATGTGTATGTATTTCACCTAATTCTTTATTGTTTTTTTAATGTAGATAATTTTATAGCTTTTAAATTTCATCAATCTTGTTTTTTTATTCTTTAGTTAGTATGGATAATGTTAGTACACAAAATATGTCGGTGTACAGGTTTCAACTCCTTCTTCAATGTTCTTCTTCTCCGAGCCTCTTCACCTTCAATGACCTGCAAAACAATGGACCTAGGGGCGAGCGACCCCTAATCCACCTCCGATGCTTAAGTCAATAAGGGCAATGTCGATTAAAGGCATCAGGCAGAGCGATAGTTTAGAACTTACCAGGCACATGGTGAATGCATGTGTATTTATAGAGGAAGGGGACAGATAGAGGGGGGGGGGCGCCCCTAGGGCCGGTTGGGCCTCCTAGGGTTAGGGCGGATAACTTGTTCCCCAAGTCAACCGATATCTTATCCCATCTAAGGATAAGATCTTCCTCCATAAATATTATCCTAATCTAGAGTAACTACCCTAATAAAGGATAAAGCAGAATAAATATAGATAAGCATAATAAATAAGATAAGGAAATAAATAATATATGCTAACTAATTGATGTTGGAATCATGCCCGCCTACAATGCCCCCTCCGGGGCCCATATACTCGTGTACCAAGTACTATCCCGTATATAGGGACCGGAGCTCAAGCGGTGAGTGGCCATGCAGATTAGGTGCTCTTATTCATACATTCATATATTCATATACTCGTATATTCGTATATTCGTATATTCGTATATTCGTATATTCGTATATTCGTATATTCGTACATCCGTATGCCATGAATACAGGATCCGTGCAACTCCTACGCAAATGTCGCGTAGGGCCTTCGTCTACCAATGGCTCGGGCTTAACCCCTTCAAGTACTTGATTCTTGTATTGCAAAACAAGAAAACACGAGGATAAAAATGACAAAATGTTTCCGCGCGGATTTAAAAACAAAACGTGTTTGAAATGTCAATGAGTTGGAAAACAAAAGAGGCGGCCGCCCTTGGCAATATGTCGAATAGTACTTGAATCATTGGTAGAACTTCTTGTTCGTAGTGATGTTTTAAGTGCAAAGCACTAGCCCATATGCCCCCTGTCCTAACACCGCAGCCACAACACATGGGCCCTTCCGAGCCCGGCCATTATTGGGATGCGCTCCCCATGGCCAATCGAGGCATCACATTGCCAACTCGGAAGGTTCGTGGCCCTCGTGGGTGTGCGCACCGCACCATAACCCGCTTAGTGGCGCTCCGTAGGATGCTCGGCATATCTTGGCGGTTTCTCATCGCACCTACCGCGCTCGCAGTGTGCCTCCCGCGCTCGCGGTTCGTTTCGTAGGACCGAACAAGGCATGCTAGGGGTTTTCCGCGCCCGCGGCTCCTGGTTCCGCGCTCGCGGTTCTTGCTAACGAACTCGAATGGAGTCGGTCAAGGCCGGTCTGTTTGATGTCGGCTCGCGGATCTTGCTGTCAAACTCGAGTTGGTAGGGAATTGTGTGATGGAGTCGGCTAATACCGGTCTTTTGATGTCGGCTCTTGGCACGTATGTTGACGTCATACTGCCCCCGCTCGACAGACCATCTTGCGACTCTTCCCGAGAGGTTTGACTTCGACAGTAGAGATCGGAGTGGGTGGTCTTGCAATGTTGGTTCTGGGCACGTAAGTTGATGTCTTACGCCCCTGCTTAACAGACCGCTTGACGACTCTTACGTGAATATTAACCTTTACTTTAGTGACCTAAATCAATTACTTTTATAATATTAACCTTCAATTGACAACGTAGTATAATTAAAGATAAAATCATTGGGTATTCAAAATTATTGATTAGTACGCGCGTAGCTAACCTAGTATGCATTATGCATATGATACGCTTTGATGGTGTAATTTATTATTAGTACGTGTGTAGTGATCAATTTACTCTAAGAAAATCAATTATGGAGTGATGTACCTTGATGCATATTGGGTATCTTTTATACAAGAAAACTAGTACTAATCCCGTACCATGTACGGTAATGTAAATATAAATTCAAACTAACTAATTCGAAATTGAAGTTTGACAGGAATCCGCTTTTAACTCGAGAATTTACAATTCAAACTCGAGAATTTACAATCTATTGACCTATATATATGTACTTTTATTAATACAATTCTAATTCTAGAATAACTCTATTCAATTTTACATATTTATATTATTATTTAGTATCTTATTAACATATGTGGAAGTTTTTTTTTCACTATTCTTCAAGATTTAATAATGACAAAAACATATACTAATTAATAAGAAAAAGTTGCTAAGCTGTCAAAAAAATTACTTGATTTTTTTTATTCATATAAGGACATAATGTTAAAAAAATCAAGTTAGGAAAAAATCTTTAGATACCAAAAAATGGGTAAGATATCAAGTAAATATAAGGAAATAGGATAAGATATCAATTAGATAAATGAGTTATTCTTAGAAAATATAATGTAAAAAAATAAAATCATTATTTTATTCAGGCTTGATGACGTGGCGCAAATTTTTACGCAACATTGGGTTCAACTTTATACTGTATTATAGTAGATTAATAATAAAATTACTTTTAAGGAAAATAAAATTAGAGATTGATAGTATGACTTTAAAGATAAATTTGAGGATTACATAATTAAGGAAAATGATATAAAGTTTTCATTATCTATTTGAGTTGAAAAAAAAATTGAAATCAAGCGGGGCCAGAATCAACGTGGTGGCTCGAAGACGGCCAACTTTAATAATATATCCTAGTATCTGTCCCGTGCCTTGAAAGCATGAATTTGATTTGACTAAAAATTTAGTTTAAATTTTATTTAAAATTATTCAAAAGAATAGTTTAATATAAGATTTTGTATTATTTTATTTAATTTATTTCTTATGAGATTTATTTTAGTGATATAGTATTTCTACTATAATATATATTTTGAATCGAATAAAGATTTGTAGGATTATAATTTTTGTATAAGGATTACTCTTAAGATTTATATGATTTATTTTAATGTTTATTGATTATAATTTTAATTATATATTTAATTATATTGGACATATGTTTTTCTATATTATTATTTTAATCTCCAATTTAGTATATACTAAGATTAATTGATTATATATTTAAGAAAAAATTATAGATACAATTCAAAGATATATATATTATTTCATATTTTACATATATACAGGGTTTACAATCAAAATTAATTAATTAAATTATTTTAATAAAAATGGATGATGTGGTCCAATAAAAAAGTGACACACGTCCGTGCTAATTTTTATTTTTAACTTCTGCTTTAGTATATAGTTATGATGATTGATTAATCAAGGCCTATGTATGGAACTAGCCTGCCTTACTAATAACGCAAGGAATGTTTTATTTTTTGCAAAAAATATCAAAAGTTGGAATTTGTACTAAATCTTGTATGCAGTGCTGATTTAAGGGAATCTCATACTTTGCTTTAGAGGAAGGGAGGAAAGCATCAGATTCACACGTCATAAATAAGAACACGATGCATACACTAGAATATCTTATACTTTGTATTTTGCAAAGCATCAGATTCACACGTCCTTGATTTATAGTCGATCGTTTCAACTAGTAGCAGGTTGCGCAATATATATAGACTACCACACCTTCAATTATGTGATAGTACGTGGTAGAAATTAATCAAATTAAGAAATTGATTATATGGAATCGGCAAGAGTGAAGAAACCTGAGCTAGACGAGGAGCAGTTGAGGAAGATTTTTAAGGATCACGATGTGAATGGCGACGGGCACCTGAACAAGGAAGAGTTGAAGAAGGCGTTTCGAAAGCTTGGTGCGTTTATGCCCGGCTGGAGAGCTGACCGAGCCATCTATTACACTGACATTGACATCGATGGAAACATTGACGGCCATGAACTCGAGGAGCTCATCGATTACGCAGTCGAGTGTGGATACACCCTCGATTGATCGTTATACGTCGTACGTGCTCGTAGTTGTTTTATTATCATAGTTGGATTTCCACACCATTAATTGTCGTGGATTATCCACCTTTCTACGTACCCTTCACAAAAAACCATAGCTCCTATTAGTTTTTATATATGTTTGATTTCCACAAATGTTAACCATTTGTCATAGTTGTTCTACGATCAATGTTTATGATATGTGGTTAAGTCGTACACCTTTCTTACCTAGCTAGTAACTATCTAGGGATGCATGCATGCATTATGTTTAATTGTACATGTGTTATTGATCGTTAATTTCTTTGTAAAATCTCCACACAGATTACATGTCACTAGGTCTGTTAACTTAGAAATTACAGATTCCCTACGAATGTGAAATAATATACAACTACAGATTCCACACAAATTAAATCACAGACAACTATCTTTGAAAGAGCTACATAAACTAATAGGTCAACCAAATATCACTAAGTTGGTAGTAATTTGGTAATGCATTTGGTGCCAAATAAATAAACTAGTATTCAAACAATTACTGAATGGTTTTACCCTCAACTTAGAAAAGCATCATAGCCGAACTCAAAGCATGAAATAAATCTAAGAAAAGGTAGATGAAAAATTAGAAAATGAAACTTTCAAGACCACACCAAAACATGGTAAAAGCCGAATATTGCGTACACGAAATTTATTTTTGATGGTTCAATTTCAAACTTTATTATTGGATCGGCCTGAGATTTTTTTTAATCAAGAACAACAAAGCATCAAAACTAAGCATAGGAGCCAAGAAATAGGGTTAGACCTCTTATCTAGAACTTAGGTCATGATAAAATATTAAAATCTATGTATATATATAAAAGCCGTAAGGATTAGAGCCACCACGTTGCGCCTCCTCAGATTTTTCCAAATGTCGTTCTGAGGATGTGCCATGTTGGATTTCGCCATGTGTCAGCCTATCATTGCTCCACGTCATGTATTCTTCATTTTTTTATAATTTTTAACTAAGCCACATCATATTTATTATCCATGTCATTTAGAATTTTTTTTCAAAATAATATCTTACTAAGACACGTCATAATATCATATATGTACATATATAAATAAGATTTTTTACACTATAAATAGAAAAAAATTAACATAGTAAAGTGATTATATACGTACAATGTCATATAATATGAGATCTTCTTTCCTTGCAACTATGTACTTGCTGTTTCCATTGCAAATTAAATACGCATCCGGATATTCCTTAAGATGAAATTAAGGCTAAGAAGAACAATCACACCATTAATTTGTTTAAAAACAAAATCAATCTATGTATATATATAAAAGCCGTAAGGACTGGATCCACCACGTTGCGCCATCTCAGATTTTTCCACATGTCGCCCTGAGGATGTGTCACGTAGGATTTCACCACGTGTCAGCCTATCATTGCTTTACGTCATGTATTATCACTACCAATTATCCGGTCGAATGTATTGGCTTTAAAGTATTACAATAAGACCCAAATTCATTACATTAGCTTTAGTGCAACAGTATTTTCCAACTTTTGGTTTGTTACAATAGGGGGGGGGGGTTACATTAGGCCTAAGGTAACCCTATGTTCGCCTAGAGTAACGGGAAAATAAGTTTGGAGTTGGTCGTTACATTAGAGAACAATCTATTACATTTTACATCCGTTACAACCCGGTACCATTGATTTGATCATTATATTAGCTCTATGTCATTACCTTTGTTAAAACCATTGCATTAGCTATGTTTCATTGCCTTTGTTAGTATCATTCCATTTCAAAAACATCCATTACCTTATGGAATATGTACTTCTGTAACATTAGGGTACATATGTGTTACCTTAATTATAATATATGCAATTGGCCGGTTTTATATATTCACATATATACCTGGTGCTACTAAATTTGTATATAATGAATTCACAAAACCCCAATACAATCAAAACAATTGAAGTCAAATGTCAATTCTTTCAAGTTGAAATTACAAAAGCATTCAAATCCAAGTGTAATTAATTTAGCTAGCTAGCTACAAAATATATCTGCTAGGAGCTATATATAAGCTTAAGTCAAAAGCATAAACCAAAATATATAGCTACTTAATTTGCTAGCTGTAGAAGCTATTCATTATAAGTCAAAAGCTAATGCATAAACCAAAATACATACCGGCCAGTTCATTACTTCCTAAAATATATACCAAAATATCAACCATTAATTCTAAGTACTTGCATTTCATCATCTTCATCTTGATCATCTTGATCCTGTACACATCATATAGGAAAGACAAATCCATCAACTTGCAGACAACTTTATACTCAACATGCAACATCAACAATCATGCAGTATGTCCATTTCACAAAGTCCATCAACAATCATACATGATGTCCATTATTCCTATAGCTTACTTTGTATCTAGTGACAGGTTCAATCAGTACACAACTGATGAGTTACAAACCTTAACAAATTTCTTAGCTAGAAATCTGAGAGTGAGAGATTTATGAACCAAAAAATAGAGAAATTCTACAAACCTCTCAGACACAAATCTGTAAGAAATGAACCAAATAATAACCACATGTAAAACACAAATCTGTAAGAAATGAACCAAAAAATAACCATGGCCAAGTAAATATGACAAAAAAATTCTGTGAAAGTAAGGGGAAAGAAGCAATGACAACAACGACAAAACCTAGAAATCAGAGAGTGAGAGAGATATGGGCATGTTGTAGTTTTGCAACAATAATTCAGCAAATCAGCAATATAATATGATTCAACAACATCAACAAGCAACACCAATGAATTTGAGAGAGGGCGTGTTGTAGATTTTGAAATTTGGCAATAATTCAACAACATCAACAAGCAACACCAACAAGTTTTTCCAGCAAATCAGCAACATCAACATCAACAAGCAACAACAAGTCAGCAATGCAACAAGTCAGCAAATCAGCAATATAATCACTTCATGCAATTTATCATCAATAGTCATGTAATTGTACCTCTGTTGTAGCATGCACTTCATTATCCTTAGACATATTCTCCTCCCTATTTGCAGATGGATTTTCTGATGTAGAAGCGAAATTTGGGATGACCAAATTCTAATTTCTTCTCCTTTCTCTTTGATCTGGATACGTTCTTTCCTCGTCCTTGAAGAAAAGCTCGTCCACCATGTTCCTTGCCGACCACTTCATGATAAGGATCAACACTGTTGTCTCTCTCTCCTTTTTCAATTTGTAATTGTATGGTTTTCATTTTTTCCTACATAAAGATCTGTTAGCAAAACCCTAAAAGTAACTTCGGCGTTTGAAATCAATCTTAAATGACTTACAATGTTGGTCAGAGATTTGGAACCACTGGTCTTGTATGAGCGCTTAGGATCCCTTGTCCTAGATACTTGATAGACTTCTGAATCAAATGGAGGTTCTTTGTTGGATTATTTTGTTCCTATCTAAGGGAAAAAAGATGAAATTATAACCAAACAACAAGAACACTGCAGCTAGTTAGCACATTATGAGATTATTAAAAAAAACAAGAACACAACACTTTGATTATATTACCATCTCATGGCGTAACATTGCTAGTGAACGAGGCCCTAGAGTGTGTACATCTTCATGTTTTTGTCGGTTAGTTGTATTAGTACAAGCAACTTCCTGCTTTTATAATGATAAATATGTTAGTTGAGCATGAAAAATTAATAGTACTTTATGAGGATAAGAAACCAAACCAGTACCTCTCCCACAGGACTGCTCCAGTAATCCAAGAGCTCTCTAAATTCAGGATCTGGGATTGTCTTTGGACGGTTTGCCCATCTCAGTTCATCAGTTTCATAATGCTTGAAGTGTTTTTCCTTCACCCTTGATTTATATGTCCGCCAATTAACGTTGACAAATTCTAAAGTAGCTTTTTTCCCGTCCTCTGAAATGATGTATTTATCATGCACATCAGATACAATTTTTCAGATGCTAAATCAATGATTGAAAAAAGAAGTATGTATACATATATATAAACTTTACTTATATCTTGACACATCTCCAAATGTTCTCCTTTGTGGGCATATATTTCCAATCAAGGATATTCAAAGGAGCCAAGTGATGAGTTTTTGCTAATGTCCCCAAATAATTCCTGAATTCGACAACGGCATCATAGGAAGGTCCAATTGGTTGGCCATCTTCAATTAGAATGATTACCCGACGTTCATTAAAAGGACGCTGATGAACTTTTTTCATCATTGCTTGTCCTCGATGCTTCTTCTCATCAATAACTGTCATTAAAAATATCAAACTGTATAGTGTATATATGATTTATAAAAATTATATATGTAGAACTAATAGTTACCTTGTGGGGTACTTTCCTGGCTTGCTTCATGGTCTGGAATATTTTGGTTATCCATGACAGGTTCTGGAACATTTTGGTTATCTATGACAGGTTCTGGAGGGAGCTCAGCATGTTGATGTTGGGTTGAATCCAGCAAACTATCAACTCTTTCATTTCCTTCCAAAGAATAGGATAACACAACATTCAGAAGTTCCAGTCCACTACTTTGATTTTTTCTTTGTTTCATTTGTCTATACTTGGTCAACGATCCAGGTGAAATAACTTGGCTACGATTCAGTCCATTAGATGTGTCATTCTTCCCATGAACCTTTGTTTGTTGTGGGACTTGTTCTTGTTGTGCTTGCTTCCCATTGATCTCAGCTTGATTCTTCTTCTGTGTCTGAATTTATTGTTGGGACATTTGTCTCTTCTGTTGTGTTGTTTGCTCTACTGAATAATCTTAAGAGTTTTGACATTCTCTCTGCATTGGTTCAGGCTGGTTTGGTGGCAGTTTCTTCCTTTTTCGAGCCATTGCTTCATCATCCATTGTTTGCCCTCTTGAACACTAAACATCCATAAAACAAAAATATTTATGCAGTGTTAAAAAATCCCTTCACTGGTGAGTTAATAGTTTATACATTTTGCATCCACTCATATATAATCAATGCTTCATATATTTCCCAATGAACCAAATTAATCTCAATTATTTTGCAGCAAATCACATGCGTGGATAAGTTACCTTTTTTGTTGGTGGAGATGTTTGCATCCGTCCCGTTGCTTCCTCAATAACAACTTCCTGATCCCTAGTGATAGTTTGTTGCTGGCTTGATGGAGACTTCCTCTTATTTTTTTCTTGCCATTGCCAGCTCAAGCATTGTACTTTTTTGTTGTTTTAAACCCTAAAAATTCATTGAACAAATAATTTATTGAGTGATGAACAACCACAATATAGGTATGTTACTATAGTATTAATATAAAGTAAAAACTCCCTTTACTGGTGAGTGGTAACATTTACCTCTTTTGTTGGTGGAGATGTTTGCATCTGACCTGTTGCTTCCTCAACAACAACTTCCTGTTCAATAGTGATAGTTTGTTGTTGTTGGCTTGATGGAGACTTCTTTTGATTTTTTCTTGCCATTGCCAGCTGAAGCATTGTGCTTGTCTGTTGTTTTAAACCCTAAAAGTTCATTGAATAAATAATTTAGTCCGAATTCATTAATAGAATGAGCTCTAAGTTCCTAAATTCAATTACCACTTTTGATGGTACTATTGGATTTTCCACAAGATCCATATCTCCTTCTTCTTCATCATTTTCACTAGGCCGATAGTCTCCATCAGTACTAAGAGTGTCATTTGAATTCATCTGGTCTAAGCCTAGGTCTTCTCCTGCCCTATTTCCTTTTGTAGTAGAATCATTGTTCCTAGCTAGAATTTTTTTGCCATGGCCCCTAAACCCACTGCTTCCATCCTCTCTGCGTTCAATTTGAGGGTACTCATCCTTTTTTTCTCATACGCTGTCATGCTTTTCTTCACTGTAGACTGGAACTTTCCCTTCTTTATTTTTACAGCCTGAAAAAGATTAACACTAGTACAAAAATAACATTTTATCACGGTTCCGTGCCTTAATTTATCACGGTTTTTAACCGTGATAATAGGTCCTGTGATAAAATAACAAGCGTAACGGAACCGTGATGATTGGTATTTTTTATCCCGGTTCTATAATCGTGATAAAAAGCCCAAAAAACAGGTATAAATGTTAGATTTATATGTTACCTTTGAGTTTATATCACGGTCATAACCGTGATAATTGTTAATGTTTTTATCACGGTTCTTTAAAATGGCCATCCCAATTCTCTTAGAACCAGAATGGCCTAGATATCCCACCACATACACATACACAAAAGCAAAAAAGAGAGAACTTCTCTTTACATTTCATTAATACCAACTAACTCTCCCAAATAATACAACTTCCAAGCAATATGATCCAATCAAAGACCTAAATGGAAAGAACTTCAAAATGGAAGAATTCTCCTTACATTTCATTTCTTATTTTAAAAAGAAAGAACTTCTAAATGGAAAATCACTTAAAATATTTGGCTATCAAATGTGAAGACGAAACTGAACCTTTTGCTTTTGGACTTCTCCTTAGTAGTATCATGTGCAACAAATTGGCCTGCAATTGTAAGAAACTATCCAAATCAACATCGACCAACATACCAAAAAGTGAAGTTTCAAACTGAAATATTTATATAGAATTACTTACATTGGGGTGTAAAGAAGGTATTTAAGAGGTGGAAATGGCTGCTCAAGACGGCGATTGTCACGGCGGGCTTGTTGCCAACGTTGAATTAGAAGTGGAGATGGAATCTTCCTAGCCACTTACTTATCAATTAAACACAGACTAATTAAACAGCACCAACCACTTCAACAATGAGATTAATTCATGTAAATCTATACAACTCTAAAAGTTGTCCCTCAAGCTCGCATAAATGCTCAGTAGTCTTCTTTCCACATAAATGAGCGGTAATTTGCTTTCACCACCCAAGGGATGATATTTGTGCAGTGAATTGAGAATTGAGATTGTTTGTTAATCCCGCCATGGCTTCTTCCCTTCCCCTTCTTGAAACCCCCTCCATCTTCTACCATAAATTAGGCTGTTTAATCACTCTTTCATGCCTTCTACCCTTCCCAATTCTCTCACCAATAAGGTGCTCTGCACAAATCAGCCGGGAGCGACTGCACAAATCAGCCGGGAGCGATTGGCCATGGAGAATTTGGCATAATCTACCTCTGCACAAATCGAGAGACGAAGGAGCGATTGGCCTGCAAATCGACCTCGAAGAGGAAGCTGCGGACGGCCGTGGACGTGGAGGAGTTCGTCGGGAGGTCGCAATCATGTCGACGGTGCGGATGAAGGCCGAGGACGACGAGGCTGTGCACCTCGTGATGGAGCCCTAGGAAAGCGGCGAGCTTTTCGACCGGATGGGACACTATAGCGAGCGGGCGGCGGCCAGGAACGGATCCAAAACTGGTCACACGCGTCTGCCGCCTAATTTCTCCTCCTCTTTCGCTCTAATCGATTCAATTGCTCTTTTCTAGGGTCTAGCTTTCACTCTTGTAGGAAGAGCGTACTAGAGGAAGGATTTGGAGGCAAGTATGATTTCCCGGCCGTTATCTTGTGCAACAACTTGGTTAGTTGAATGCCTTTGTACATTAGGGTTCTAACTTCCAGCTTACAATTGTGTAGTGCCCCCTTGTTTGAATTACAAGCTCTGAAGCTTTCAAACATTAATATACTGTAATTTTCAAACATTAACTCAAGAGGTGTTTGCTCTTGCCATTCGTCACGGTGCAGATAGCTAAAGAACATGGTGGTATATCGAGATTCATTCAAGTATCAGTCCTGGGGGCATCTCCAACTTCACCATCCAGAATACTGAAAGCTAAAGCAGCTGCTGAAGAAGCCATTTTAAGAGATATTCCAGAGGTATGATATCGACCTGCCATTGTAGCTTGTTTTCATGCTTCTTTTCCTGCCATCATTTACTCAAATGCCAGTGTATACTATTTGTGAGTATCTTGAGGCTATCCACCAATGATATAAACCCAGATTATCTTTTTTTTAGTTTTAACTATAATCTCAGTTCTAATTATTTGTTGATTTCTTTGAATTTGATCAGATTATCTGCTCCAGGAACTTGAAGGAATGGGCTTTCCTATTGCGCGAGCAACCAGGGCACTTCATTCTCTGGTACCTTTGAATAGCAAAATTCTGTTGTTTCTTGAATTTGATCAGATGATAATTCAGCTTCTTGGTTTTTTAGTCATGTGAAACTATGAATCTTTTGTCATAATTTCCAAGCTGCATCTTGATTATGATTCTAATTATGAAACAAGAACTCTCTGAATAGTAAATCATAAATTACTTTTACAAGTATTTATTCTGTTTTCCACTGATTCCGTCTTTTACAAGTATTTGTACCAGGCCTTGGAAATCCATGATTCAGTGAAATATCTTGTCTTCCACTGCTGGCTTACAACACATGACCGGAGTCTCAAGGTTGAGGAAGTTCTCTTATGTTCTTTTTATTACACTTTGTACATTTATGTTTAGATTCAGTGAAATATCTACTCTTATTATGTACGCTCGCTTGCAACTGAATTTGACAAGAGGCAACAAAGATGGGAGTACTTTAGTAGAACAACTTTTGGATATACTGGGATGAGACCTTGATCAGAACTATACCTCCGGCCTTGGTGTTACATGGTTAGTTTTCCAACTTTTATTCTTCTAAGAAAGAAGAACAAGAAAAGGTCATTCCCTCATCTTTTGAGCTCTAAGCAGAAGACCTCTTAGACTTTTGCGAAAAGAAAAGAATATAATTTTTGTGAGCTGGATTTTGGTAGGATGTAGATCTGAATGTGGGTATACATCCACATGGGAGAGTGGAAAGTGAAACACTTACAAGTAGCCATAGATTTATCCATGTTAATGAAAATGGTTTGACAAATATATACCAAAGGGAAAATGAAATGGAATAGCATCCTGGTATTATTACATCATGGGATGCATATGTAGACAATATCTCCATTTATATTGACCTCAATCAAATATGCTTGTCTTTAAGTGGTCAAAGTTGGCCATACTAAACATTCTATCCAGGCATCAAATACTTGATTCAGGGATCAGACGATCAGTTTCTTTTGAATCTTTTGATTACAAAAGTGACCTTTCAATATGCATTCGAGACATTAGCTTCTCTGTGATCTGTAGCTTCCTAATTGAGTTATGGTGGTGATTTAGGGACCCTGATGCAGTTTATGCCCTTTTGCTCCCCGGTTTTATTTTGAGGACATCTGTAAAGTTGGCTTCATCTAATTATGAAACACTACTATGTGGTGAAATGATGAAGTTGGGGGACTCTAACTGAGAACTCAACTGAATGTCTTCTGCTTTTGGCTCTACCTTTTTGATTTTTCAAGTGAGGGTTAAATTTTGATTTGCATTGATAACTTGGGTTCATATGCAGATGTGTTTATTAGCAAAGTCATAACATTCTCCAGAATGGGTGCTCCCAAGAAGAAGTGGAAATCAGAAGAAGAAGAAGAAGCACTTAAAGCAGGAGTGCGCAAGCATGGGACTGGAAAATGGCAGTTGAAAGTTTCCCATACTGTGATATAAGCTTTCAAGTGCCACACTTTGTTCCTGGCAATCAGACTAATTTATCCAGTGATGGTCAAAATATCAACAATCACATGCCAAAGAGTGTACTTGCTAAAGCTGCCTCCACACTCTCTTCCTTTCAAGGACCAGTGAGTGAGAATACATGTGATGTAAATGTAAGCTGCCTCCACACTCTCTGCCACGACGACTCGAAGATGTAGAGTAGGCCTTATTCCGGATTTTAATCAGCCTCCTCCCACAGTATTTGAATTCTCGGCCTCCGTTCTCCCAAATCGCGTGAAGAAACCTGAATTTCTCTCGAAGGCATTCATCCCATGGCGTACGTTGAAAGAGGTTCGTCTTAATCTCTTGCTCGATTGAAGTATTCTTGAATCTTGATTGTTTCCGGTTTAGGCTTCTTTGTGTATGGTCGATCAATCGGTTTTGTTTCGATTGAGGGACTATTGGTGATTAGAAATAGAATTGACATGGCTTTCGATTTGATTTTCGGCGTTGGGGTGTGTGATCGAAGGGATAGAATAGAATTTGCCTGATCTGTCATGTGATCTATAAATCCTTGCAGATTGGGATTGGACTTATGGTGTTTCAACAGTTTGGAGGAATCAATGGAGTTGGCTTCTATGTGAGCGAAACGTTTGTTGAAGCAGGTTAGTTACATCTTTTCATTCACCCTAAAACCAGTGTCATACATGTTGAAGAATAGAAGCTATTCTCTAACCATCTTCCTACATTAAACTGCAGGGCTTCCTTCAGGCAAAATGGGCACCATTGCTTATGCTATTATTCAAGTGCTTGTAACTGTCCTAGGAGCACTTCTTATAGATAAATCTGGTCGAAGGCCACTCATAATGGTTTTTAGAAATCCAATTCATCTTCTTTCATATGACAATATTTATTAAACAATAATGATTTTACAGGGCATCAGATATTCTCCTTCCACAGATTTCAGCCTTAGGAACTTTCGTATGCTGTTTCCTAACTGCAACTGCATTCTTGCTCAAGGTAGACTTCTTAAAAACCATGATTTTCATTTCTATGCTCATTCTAATTTACACTCTTGTTACTCCCTGCAACCGAATTTGATTTCTCAATGCCTTTATAATCAGAGCTACAGAATGTGTCTTAATCTGGTACTTTTCATGGGTGTTGGTGGAGTGCTGGTAAATAAAGACATATCTAACACAAATCAGCAACTGACATAACTGCATATTGTAGAATTACATCGAATTCCAAGCATACCTTTTGATAGTTGCATTTCTTTGCAACAAATGAATCGAATTGGCCCCTGAGGTCAACCATGGTTATTGTTAGGTATGCACAAGTGTCATCATCTACCTCATCCTTAAGTCGAGAGGATGTATCCAAAATCTTGAGCTTGCATATGGATTTGAATCATTTGATAATTATAGGCTTGTAATGGGATATCCAATTCCTCGGTTTGACATGATAGGGAGAGGGTTAAATTTCACATGTAATATTCTTGTCTTCTTGAGAGTTGAGGCAGATTTTTCACAAAGTGTGTTGCTTTTCTAAACTGACTTCTTGATGGTGTAAATGAGTGTGTCTCCTATTTGCGAAATTATTGGTTCTTCATTCTCTGTACTGACTGATTGGAATTATTGTCAGTCTATTTCCAGAAAATTAGTTACAGCTTACTTAGCTACACTCTGGTTTGCTCTATATGCCTATTAAAAATTGGTGATGGAACTATGCTAAAGTTATATCTCGGACACTGCAGAGAAGAGGTAAATAATTGTATCTAGAGAGTTGCTACATTCATTGAAAAAATTCAGAGAGCAGATGGGTCATGGCATAATCTTTGTTCATTTCCTGATGAAATTGATTTATTATTACCGCATTTATGGTGTTTTACAGAAGTTATCTGCGTATCCTATTGTTCTTTGAAGAATACTATACTTGCTATTGTAGGAATGGTTCTTGGGCAGTTTGCTTTACTTATGGTATTTGGTTTGGGGTCAAAGGCCTGATAGCTGCAGGAAAGAGCTATGAAAATTGTATCTGCATTCGTAAGGCCTGTGATTCTTTGTTCCTTAAACAACTTCCTTGTGGTGGTTGGGGAGAGAGTTATCTTTTATGTCAAGACCAGGTAAATTTTCAACCCGGTGCTCTAAATCTGAGAATTTTTCTTCTGAAAATGAATGTACTTTTTTGCTCTAATATACTATTTGTTTTGCTCTTCTATTGTATTGAATCTATGTATTCTAAGGTGTTACACTTTGATGCCTTTCTATACTTTCATCATGTCAGGTTTATACAAATCTTAAAGGAGATCGATTTCATGTAGTGAATACAGGATGGTGTGAGTTTTGAATTCTTGCAAGTTCAGTGATGGCCTTGGAAACAGTAGTGTTCTTACTTACACTTGTGTTGATATAGTGCCAACTTAATGTTGTTTTCATCTCATTATTGAAGCTTGTTTTCTTATTTCTGCTCATTCATACATAGCCTATGCCTAAAACAGCCTCAGTCAATTGCTTCCTTGTAGGTGGGCTTCTTTTGTTCCACCATCAGGTTTTTAAGCCTTCAAGTTCTATGACATGCTTAGATTGCCGTGATTGGTTAGTTCTCAAGAGGCATGAAATCTTGTTCTGCGTTAGGCTGTGTTATTTTTGGTTCAAATTCAATGTTTAAATCTGATCTTGACAGGTTTCTTTTTGTGTGGATGGATTCTTGTTGAAATTATGCTTTGAAGAAAGAAAGCTTATTATTATCTTCATTAATAAGGGGTGAAAAGTTCATCAGTTAAGCTCCCAAGGATCCACTTCATGCTGATAGATCTGGAAAAAGTTGTCTTTGCATCTCCGACTGAGAGAGACATCTATACTGTAAGTCTCTACTACAGGTTTCTCTCTTGACTATATTATCAATGTATTGCAAATTTGCTATTGCACCAGAAAGTTACAACTTCAAAATCACTTTGTTCTCTATGGTAAAATCAGCCACAAAATCTTGTCTGGACTAATGAAAGCTAGAAATCTCATCTGAAAAGTTCTACGGCTAGATAGTGGTCCACTTCTACACCATCTTCTTTGAATACAATATTGTTTTTCCTGTTACATTAGCAAGAACTTTCCAATTTCGTATGAAAGGGTTGGTGAGTACAATCTTTTAGATCCATTAAGCTATTAGTGAGCACAATACTAAGCTATTAGTGACTACAATCTTATTTTGAAGGCATTTTTTGATCATCATCAGTCGATCAACATGAGGAGTTTTGAATAGATTATACAATTTTTAGCTAGGATATATATATATATATATTATACGTGTCCTTTCATTGAGCTCTTCATGTATTTGGCTACTCAAAATTTGAGGAACACTTGCTAATTATATTAATTAATGTCCCTTTTCCAACAAACAAAAGCAAGTTGATCCATGTTATACTTTTTCCTCTTTTCTGATTTTGTGTAGCATCTTCTTCGACACTTATGTTTCTTTCTGCAGGTCATTACATATGTTGTAGCTAGGCCAGAACACAACCCATTTTTTTTAAAAAAGGGCAAGCAATTCAAATTTATCCTGTTCTTTTCTTCTTTTCTCATTTTTGTTAAACATTTGTATCCTTCTGTGAGATGCATAGGACAAATGAATTTATGTGTGTATGTAATGTAAGTGAGTACCTGATGAAGCAGCTACCCTATCAGTGGCCAACTTGCTTTTGCAGAGTTATAGAAGTGACCATAATATTTTATACATCTGCAGTAAAAAGATTATTATTTTATACACATTTAAATAGCTGAAAATTACCCACCAAAATAAATTACAAACCCTATCAAACAGCAAAAATTGTAGAGTGAAAGAAGTGACCATATTTTCATGAGTATGTATGCCCACGCTCTAATTTATTTAGAGTGCTAAATGTTTGCATGTAAGGAGATTATAGAACTGACAATTAATCATCTTGATTAAGATAAAATGAAGGGAAATTACATTGAATAAGGACTGTTGTTAAAAGGAGGTTAAAAAGAGATTCAAATCTTCCGTCCCCTTAGCACGTCCCACTCCCGTGTCCCTCCCTTCCTATTGGTCGAAACTATGGGTCCCCCCCTACATTTTCCCTTTAATTCTACCGAAATAAATAACATCGACCAATAAGAAAGAGTGGGACGTGCGGGTGGGACGTGCGGGGGGACAGAAGATTTTCGTCCGTTAAAAAGAATACAATGCTACACATGTGTACGGACAAACAGACTAGCTAGCTATGAGCAGTAAGTGATTTTTAGTAAATTCTTCCATTTCATTTTCCCTTTTTTTTAACCCCACCTTAGTCTAAGAGGAAAACCTATTTAACCATGGGTAAAGAGTGTTTTTTTTATAGCCTATGGGTGACATTAATACATGATAAGAGAAGAAGCAAAGGATCAGAAAGAAGAATTAAAAAAAATTACAGTAATGTTTTATGGGACAAACGTACAAATTTGTCCATCACCTTACGAGTTTTGGGAGGTTTTACATAAATGTATAGATTTTTAAATAAATGTATAGGTTCTAATATCTACAACTCAAAGCAAATTTTCAGGAGGTAAAGGTTTGGGAGATTTTTACATAAATGTATACTTTAAGAAATCTTCTAAATTAAATGCCTATTTCTTATTTTTTTAATATTTTATTACAAAATGAATGGTCAATCCCTTTCAAAGTTGGGTAATAAAAGAAGTGTCCCTAGCAAAAATAAATAAATAAATAATCAATCTATTCAATTACAATAATGTAGTACACAATAACACAAGCTAGCTAGCATATAATTTAGGGTTCCTTTAATTCATTCTACCTAATAAAAAAAATGTTACCTCAAATTGGCTAACAAATTTGGGATATATTAGCTCCTAAGCATTTGTACGCTTCACTGAAAAAATGGAACGATGCGCACACGTGACTCCGTTGAGCATTATCACCCTTATATATTTGGTTTTGATCCTTTTTAAATTCGATGTCAATATGGGGAAAAATTCAAAATGTCCATAACGTTTTATATCTAAACCAAGTTAATGGGTACACCATATACAAGATAACTTGGTAAAAAAAATGTTTACGTCTTATTTAAGCTTTGGCCCGTCCATAGGACTGGTTTACTTGCTAGGTATGCACAAGTGTCATCATCTACCTCATCTTTAAGTCGAGAGGATGTTTCCAAAATCTTTAGCTTGCATATGGATTTGAATCAATTGATAATTATAGGCTTGTAATGGGATATCCAATTCCTCGGTTTGACATGATAGGGAGAGGGTTAAATTTCACATGTAATATTCTTGTCTTCTTGAGAGTTAGAGGAAGATTTCTCACAAAAGTGTGTTGATTTTCTAAACTGACTTCTTGATGGTACGGTGTAAATGAGTGTGTCTCCTATTTGCGAAATTATTGGTTCTTCATTCTCTGTTCTTACTGATTGGATTTATTGTCAGTCTATTTCCAGAAAATTAGTTACAGCCTACTTAGCTACACTCTGGTTTGCTCTATATGCCTATTGAAAATTGGTGATGGAACTATGCTAAGATCAATCTGGTTTGCTCGATCTGTTTTGTAATTTTGGCAACTTTCTCACAAACGTCTGTTAATCCAAACTGTCTTCTTGATGTAGTAATAATGAGGCCTCAGTTTCGCTCTGTATGTTGATGGTTTATGCAATTGCTGTGAAGTTATCATAGGATTTTAATCATAAGATGTAGAGTAGGCCTCAACAATCTTATATTATATTATAAGATCGCCAAGCGAAATTAAAACACGAGACAAATGTTTTATATTGTCGTCTTCTCCTGTATATATTATATATCTCTTGTGTGATCATCCCCATAGGTACAAGGAACCAATGCATACAAGCTTTGTGGAGTTCTTGGAAATCGATCGGGATTGAACTTCGCTCAAGAAGACTCATCATCCAACAAGGTATTTCAATTCCCAAGTCCACTCAATTTGTTAACTCTTGATTTCATGCAATTCAACTATTCAGTTCTAATGGTTTGTTTGATTGGCTTTTGTGGATCGTTTCAGCCCAGAGAGAGTTGATAAGACGGCCGATGCCAGATTACCTAGAGAAAGTTCCAAAGGGCATTAGTGCAAACATGAGAGGGATTTTAGTCGATTGGATGGTAGAGGTTACTGAGGAGTACAAGCTAGAGTCTGATACCCTCTATTTGGGTATATCTTACATTGATCGGTCAATGGAATTTTGCAGAGCATACATCTGGTTTGTATTTCTCTTATGATGCCAATCTCACTTTGAGGTATGATATTTTTCCGCATCATCTCATTAATGTTGTTACTCTCCATAAGTTGTAGTAAGCTTATTTGAGGACACATGACTCATACTTGAGTTATATTGAAACTAGAAAACAATGTTGCCTGCGAGTGATTCAAACTTCTGCTTGATTCATCACTACAACCTTTTAAATCATTGTACAATCTGTTAATTAGGTTTGCTATTCTGAATTTTTAAGGTGCTAAATCAATTTCTAAATTCCTGTGTATCTAGGTGGGAGAAAAGTTTTCTAAACCATCAGCTGAATATTTGTTTACTCAAAGACTAAAAACATGATGAGGAACCTTGGCCTCCAGAGTTATGAGAAGAACTTCAAAAGAGGTCTCTTGACAGACAACACCCGTAATATGCTTCCCTCATCTTAGATTACTAGATTAGGTCAGGTAACAAAAAAAAGTATGCCTAACATTTGAGTCACTATAGTTGAAAAGAAAATTATGGATGAGCTTTAGAAAAATTATTCTAAATTTAGGTTATTTATTTTGAACTTTGAATGCTAATTTAAATAAATGTTTTTTTTTTTTGCATTTGTTTGCCTGCTAAGAACAGGTACATGGGCTTTACATGGAGATGAAACTGACATGGTGTTATAACTACGTTCAAGAATGTTGCACACTTGTAACATATAACCTTAAACTAATGCAAAAAGAGATGTAAGTTCAACATGTATTGTATATACTAAAGTTTCAAATTTATTTCTCAATACAACTTAAAGATTTGGAATTTATGGTCTTTTTTCTTTTTTTCTTGTGTGTACTTTAGAGAGTGTCCAGAGGAATGCAAGGTTGTTGTGGCGTCGCTGTCTTACGCTGCAGCTAGATTTGCAGACTTGCCCGAGCTTCGGGATCTGAGAGCCTTGTTCACCGAAAAGTATGGAAACACACTCGATTCTTACGTTAACAGAGAGGTAGGTAGCTAGATAGCTAACACAAGGCTGATTTCTTATGGACTTGTTTAAGAGAGTGTGTGATTTAAAGTTTTACGAATGGCATTTTCGGTTCGTAGAGAAATTGACGTCAAATGCTCCTGGGAGGGAGGAGAAGCTTTAGCTGATGAATGACATAGCAGAAGAGTTCTCAATTCCATGGAATCCTGCTTCTTTTGAGCAATATCTACAAGTAAGTCCTTGAACACATTTTTTGATCATATTTTATGAGATTTATAATGCATTATGAAACTTATGTCAAATTATCTAATAACGAACTAAATTTTCTAATTCAATGATATTTCTTAAAATGTTTTAAACTCGCAATTTAATTGCATAAAATGTTATAAAAATGGGCCGTATTTTTTTTTTCGAGAACAATATTATATCATCTATAAATAGATATCATCCTTTCATAATTTTAATGCCCCATTATCTTATATCTGATTACTATAGATGATAGATTAATACAACTGAACTCACAATTGGTCGAAATTAGATGACATGCGAAAATACGGATGCATCTTTTCTAAGCAAGAGCCGTACCCCGTCCATCGGACGGGGTTAGCCCACTAGTATCAATTAAAAATCCTTCACGTCCATCTTTCAATATCAATTAATGGGAAATGCAGAAATTACTAGTCTATCACTAAGGCAACTTTAGTTTCATAGGTCAAATTAACTCATTTACAAATTAGGGAACTCGTAGCCAACATATACAAAGGATCTTTCGGATATTTACGTCTTTCTCTACTATTTTAACAAGTAAAATTACTACATATTTGTTGGGCCCTATCGGCAAAGCCCACTAGCACGGCCCGCAGGAAGGTCACTAAGGATCAACGATGAGCTTCTAGAAGGCAGACCAAGTAACACACCATGATTTCGGCATATTTGCCCGTCCAAGCATAAGATGGAATTAAAATATATCTTATGAAGTTCCTTTCTATCCAATATAATGAAATATTACACAAATCTATGGATATTATATCTTAGACGATTTATATCTATCTATCTTGTAGAGCACTCTATCTTTTAGGCACCTATAAATACATAGAAGGGGGTCATACATTGTACGTTACATAATCATAAACAATACAGATATCCGAATACACACAAGTTTAAATCCAATTTTCGCATTCATTCTTTCGATTCACTACTACAAAATTTGTCTAATACCTCGTGAGATATACCCCGGGTGTTTATACTACCGGGTATATTGTATCGCTTTAAAAAAGTATAAGCCTTAATACACCGGATCTAAAACGCCCGGTGTATTTATACTATATTACGACTATATACACAGGATGGTCAAGGATCCGGGGTATTTGCACGATATAAATACACCGGATCTTACACGCCCGGTGTATTTGGTTAAAACGCCTAATAAATATCCCGGTCATTTGTGATCCGGTGTATTTAAGGTGGCTACGCACTATTTATAAATTAAAAGAAATACCCAAAAAAAAATGTACAAATGCGTGGGAGGGTGAGTCGAACCCTGACCTAAATGACATGTGAAAGCATACCAACCGTTGGGACACACCGCACATTATTAATATTAAGGAACCATCTCATAATAAACCTTGAGATTTCAGAGAAGGCTGCTATAAGCCGGTGATTGGTGTAAAATGCCATAACTTTCGACTCCGTGATCCGTTCGAGCCGTGTGAGGAGTCGTGTCGAAGGTCTCCACGTAAGCTATGAGGTGGAGTCTTCGGTTCTCGGTTTCAGTTCCGGTATGCATCCGGAATCGAGGGAGACGCAGAGCTCCATCGGAGTGGCCGGCGAGAAAAGGGGCGTAACTATGCGCTCGGGGGTCGGATTAGGGCCTATTTTATGTCGTTTCGAAGGTCTCGTCGAGACGGGACTATAGGCAGGTCCGCAGGGCCTGTGTGTTGGGGGTCTTCCAAAAAACCGCGTTTGAGGCCTCAAAACCGGGTTTGAACGTCCCGTTTTCCAGCTTTCCGTGCACATGGCTCGACGTGGCTCATTCGGGTGACGAACAGACACCCTAGGTCCCGTCGAGACCTTGATTAGCATCTTACTTCATTTATTGTTAAGACTTCAAAAAGAGTGTTTAGGGTCTAGGGTTTAGGGTCTAGGGCTTAGGGTTTAGGGTTTAGGGTTACGTATTATCAATTCATGATATATGATAGTTTTTACATAATTTATGCTATATGACAATTTATAGTTCATTAAGGTTAACTTATAGGAAAGATTAACCAACTATGTAAGTAGTTCATTAGTTTAAGTAGTTTAATTAATTGATTCAAGATTAAACTAAATTTAACCAATAAAAATTCATAACTTTTGAAAATCGAAATAATTGTAGACAATATATTAGTATATATGTTGGTGGCTGGGAACCGAAATATGTTTGGCGGGAATACTTAAAAATTAAAATTTACAAGAGAAATCTTAAAAAAAACCTAACTTCTTTCCTCAGCACCATCTCTGCCCATCTTGCCTCTCGTGTCTCGTTCTCCCAATTGTCGTTCATTATCCAAACGGCCACGCCTGCCTCTCCACGCTTCTCTGCCGCCCCTGCTATCGGCCTGGTGGTCCTGGTAAGCTCCTCGAATACGTTGCTCGAATACCCTGCTCGAATTTCTCTCGAATTCCCGTCTCGATTTCCTCTCGAATTCCTGTGCGAATTTCGTACTTTTTTGATGGCTGAATTCCTGTGCGTATTCATGTGTGTATACCTCTCGAATTGCTCAGGTGCTTGCTTCTTCTTGATTCCACTCACAATGTCATCAATTTTCAAAACCCTACTTCTTTCTTTCTTCCGCCCAGCCATGGCTGCCCTCTCTCTCCGGCCTTCTCTGAACCCTCCGTCCCCCAAGCTTAACTTCCAGGTAATGTATATTCTTACTCCAAATCCCCCAAACTTCCCAGTCTCGCAAGTCTAGAACAATTACGTTTCTCATGAAGTGTGTTTATTGAGCTTAACTAGCAGTTCTTCCCCTGATCGTGCTGTGTTATGTTTTTTTTCCGTTTGCTTGAAATTACCAGGATTTTGCAACTGGTTTCTCTTCATCGAGTGTCGGATTTCGGCCCCTGCAGATGCCAATGAATTTGAAGTGAGTTCCGTTGGACAGAATGGGATTGAAGCCAGCACTTCGGATTTGGCTGAATGCTTTGATGGTTGGCACTTTAAAGCATAGCTACTGCTTCCATGCTTTGATGTTTATTTGTATTTTCCTTGAAAGTTGACATGTGATATGCATTTGGTACCAGGATTGGACGTGGAAGAACCCGATATGTCGATAATGCTGATGAATTTTGAGAACAAATTTGACCCTTATGGTTTGATGAGCACGCCAATTTATCAAACGGCTACATTTAAGCAGGCAAGTCATGAATGAATTCAATAAGTGGCTGAATTGAGAGCTTTTGATCATCTGTGGTATCTTGCTGCTCTGAGTTTTTGCATTGAGGAATTGGAAAAAAAAAATTCAGAATGAGATTTCATAATCATAAGCCCCCGATAATGTTGATTCAGCACTTCACTTGCTTTTAGAGTTGTAGGAAACAAGTAGATAGAGTACCACTGAGCTCCAGGATTTTGAAGTTTAATATTTCTCTCCATTTTGGGCATTTCTCTTTATTTACTTATTTCTATCAACAGACTAGTCATGGTATTATTGTAACTTGCAATTAGTGTTGAGTAGTTGACTAGTTGGAGTTTTCATTCTCTATTGTCCTCCTTCTTGCTTATAAAATAATTAGACTCCTTGACTAGCCATCAATAACAGCGAATGGACCTTATGACTATAAAAGGAGTGGGAATCCTACACGTGATGTCTTAGAAAGGTCTGAATGTACTTACTCAGTTGAGGTTATTGAAATTGATCTTTTATTTCAGTCCGGGGATTACCTCCATAGTTTGTCATGTGTAGACCTTTATTGAAAGAGTTACTCTCTATATGTTTACCTCAGCCTCATGGCAAAACTGGAGAAGGCAGATCGAGCACTCTACTTTACAAGTGGAATGGCTGCACTGGCTGCTGTCACTCGTCTTATTGGAACTGGTATTGATTCTTTATGTTCCTTTCCTGTTTATGCTTCATCATGCTATTAGTCGATTTGATTTATTTTCACTAGCTTCAATGTCATTAATTTTGCGGTTGAGCTTGTCATACCCTATACTAGCTGATTATTGCATGATACTCCGTACTAGTTGATATGACATCAAAGTATCATGATAAATGACTAACTGACTATACATCAGAACCTTGGGGTCTTTGCAGTCAACAATTACTGCAGATTATATGCCTCAATATTTCCAGCTAACACTAAACAGAAATAGGTTCACTCCACACTAAACAGAAGATGTCGTGTTTAATTCTATTTATAGATGTTTAATTCTAACTACATTTAGAGTAGAGAATACATGTTGCAGAACTAAATTCTACTGGTTTCCTTATCTGTTTTCACTTTGTATAGGTTTGTTGTAAAGATGGCTCGTCCAAAAAAGCGCAAGCTCCAACCATCTCAAGCATCCGAAGCTGCCCCACCATCTCAAACATCACAGCCCGCTGAAGTAACCCAACTCTCTATGTCTAATAGGAGGAGCTTCATTGTTAAAGAAATTCGCCAAGAATGTCGGAGAAGGAAACAAATTGGAGGTAACTTTGAACCCACAACAACAACCTATTGGTGAGCACAATGCAAAATTAGCGACCTTTATTGATAATACAGTAAAGTCCACGGTACCTATCACTATTGAGAATTGGACACATGTAGCCGAAGAAGACTTGGATCATATTTGGGATACTGTTATGGTTAGATTCCTATACATCATAATATAGAAATTTATTATGTATATGTTTTAATTGAATTCTTATATAGTCAATTTTGTGTGAAATCTTGTAGAAAGTTAGTGATCGATTTTGATAATTGTTTTCTAAGTTTATATTTTGGTTGGTTTGTACTTTTTGATGGATATAATGTTGAGTAGTGTTAATATTGATGGACATCTTTGTTTGAATTGATTTTTGACATTATCCAACGATATTTAGTATTTGGTTATATATTTCTATATATAACATGATCCAATTGTGATTTTTAACATTACGTAAAACAATTAACTCGGATATTACTAATCCGGTGTATATATACAACAATACTATTCGGGCTTATACCCCGGACTTCAATAATCGGGGTAAATTCTATTAACTTTATACCTCGGATATCCATAACCGCTATATTTACATTACTAATACCCCGGATCAAACACAACACAAATATACCCCGGATATGGATCTACCCGGTGTATTTGTAATTCAAATACACCGGGCTTAAGTATTAGAGAGAATTTTCAAGAAAAGCAATTACCTCGGACTGGACCCGGTGTATTAGGTTACTAATCAAATACCTCAGCAACCTTTACCCCGGGTATCATCCGGTGTATTTGGTGTGAAACGCCCGGGGTATTTAAATCATTTTGTAGTAGTGATTCTTAAGTTCGTATAGCTTAATTCACGCCCGATCTAGGCTAAGGGATCACCAATCTTACTTGGTTGATTTCTAGCTCTAACAATTTGGCGCCCACCGTGGGGCACAGAATTTGGCAAATTACGAACGGAGAATCGTTTGTTGTTCAAGTTTCCAAACCAAGACAATGTCAGAATCTAGAGAATTCGTGCCGGGGAAGAACAACGCCACCCAACAAGAAGAAGTCTTGTCTAAGCAACGAGAGGACGAGATGGCGGACGTTCGGAGCCGCATGGAGCTTCTCCAGAAAGAGCTCGAGCAACAAAAAGGCTTCTTTGAAGCCAGCATGGAACGTTTGACTAACGAAAACAACCAGCTTAGGAGCCAGAACCAGTTATTGACTACGGCCAGACAACCCGCCAACGTCACTAGAAACACCGAGGGTCTGGCGACGCGGCTGAATTTCGATTCCGGAGAGGGGACTTCAGGGGGTAACAACGGGAACGACAACCAAGGTGGAGTCTTGAACACTCAACAAACACCCGCCCCCGAGAATAATCACGAGCAGGCCGCGAATAGGGGGATCCCCGGAATCCAGGTCACCCCTCCGAGCAACACCTACAGAACCCGCTCCGGAAACGTATGGATAGCTGAGAACGCTTACACTGAACGGCACCAGGAGGTGGACCTAGACGCTCTCATCAGGAAAAAAGTTATAGAGCAGATCGGGGCCATCTCCGACTAGGTTGTCAGAAGACACACCGGATACCAGCCGGTGCAACCAGAGGCCCAAGATGGATACGACGAATCCTCATTCGTCCCCAGGATTGCTCGGGCCGAGATTCCTAGAAAAGTCACTATTCCCTCCATGAACCCCTACAACGGCACCACGGACCCTAACGAGCACATAGCTATCTACAAATAAAAGATGATGACTAGCTCGGTTCCTAGTCACTCAAAGGAGTCCGTGATGTGCAAAGAGTTTGAAACGACCCTGACTGGACCAGCCCTCACATGGTTCATCGGTCTACCCAGAGGGAGCATCAAGTCTTTCGCCGACCTCTCGGATACCTTCCGGAGCTAGTTCGCGAGCAGTCGCTAGTTTGAGAAGCAGTCTAGCGATCTTTACCGGGTCAAACAGAAAAATCATGAAACCACAAGAGCTTTCCTGGATCGCTTCAACAAGGAGAAGGTAACCATCCCAAATTGCGACACCACTACCGCAATCGAGGCTTTCCGACAAGGAATCATACCGGACGGAGGATTATACCAGGAGCTAACCAAGCATCCATGTGCTACTTTCGAGGAAGTCCAGTCAAAGGCACTAGCACACGTGCGATTGGAGGAAGATAGATCTCTCCGAAGGAGGTCGGCCGAACCTAGGAGCTCCGATAGGAAAAGCGGCAATGATCGCAAGAGGGAATATCCAGAGCGAAGGCGATCGCCCTTCGACCAGAGAAGGAACAGGCGTGATCGATCCTACGATAGACACCCAGCCAAACGGGTTAACGTAGCACGCAACAAGCCGCCAACGGAGAAGGAACGCGATCCGTTGCCACCACCTCTGGAGGACTACAACCTCAAAGTCTCGCCATCGCAACTGGTGAAGAATCTCTCCAAGATGGGAGATCTAGTTAGGTGGCCCAGGAAAGACAAAGCACCCAAAGCAGGGGCCGACGAGAACAAGTGGTGTGAGTTCCACAATAACCACGGCCATTGGACCAACGATTGCATCATGCTAAGGAGGGAAGTGGCACACTTAATTTCTAAAGGCAAGATCCGGGAAGCGGCTCCAGACGCCAGAGTTCCTCGTGATCTTCTAGATAATCCCTACCGGAGCAAGACGAGCGAGAAAACACCCCCTACTCCAGAAAGGGTGGTGAACGTGATAACCGAAGGATCGAGCGTGTGTGGCCTTACTTACTCAGCAGCCAAGAGGTACGCACGAGAGGGGTACTTAGGAAAACCTACCCATCTAAAGAGACGACCTAGACAACCCACCGGGTTAGCAATAGTCTTTGACGACTCCGACATTGAAAACCAGGTTGGGCCTCATCACGACGGTTTGGTGATCTCCTTACACATAGGAAACGTCCTTATGAGGAGGATACTGGTCGACACCGGTAGCTCTACCAACCTCATAACACTCACCGCCCTCAAAGAGATGTGATTGTCTGAAAACGACGTCCACAAGCAACCAGTCCCCCTCGTGGGATTCAGTGGAGAAGTAAAGCATACCACGGGAAACATAACCCTACAAACCTTTGCAAAAGGAGTGAACTTGCAAGTGGAATTCATGGTGATAGATTGCCCATCCAGCTACAACGTAATCTTGGGTCGTCCTTGGTTACACGACATGAAGGCAGTGGCTTCCACATATCACCAGACGGTGAAGTTCCCTACGCCAAAGGGAATAGAAGAGATTCAAGGAGATCAGAGGCTAGCTAGGGAATGCTACAAGACCGCTCTAAAACCTACGGCCACTGGGCCGTAGGCATAGCAATTACAGAGCGCTACCCCTCCTATCCAGACCCGAGAGGAAGAAGAAGAAGTAGAGGGGGTAGCAATAGGGGAAGGACGGATCGTTCACCTGGGCATCGGACTAGACACGTCCATCAAGGCAGAACTTGTGTCCTTTCTAGAGAAACACCAGAAGTGCTTCGCATGGAGCCACGAGGACATGACTGGAATCGACCTAGGGGTGATCACGCACAAGCTTAACACCGATCCTAGCTTTCCCCCGTAAAACAAAAGAGAAGAAGATTTGCCTCGGAACGAATCCAGGCAGTTGACGAGGAAGTAAGGAAGCTACTAGACACAAGCAAGATCCGAGAGGTGAAATATCCAGAGTGGCTAGCCAACGTGGTGGTCGTCCCAAAGAAGAATGGGAAGTGGAGGGTTTGCGTGGACTTTACCGACCTGAACAAGGCTTGTCCTAAGGACTCTTTCCCACTCCCACACATAGACACGATGGTCGACGCCACCGCTGGTCATGAACTCTTGACATTCATGGACGCCTTTAGCGGCTATCACCAGATCCAGATGCACCCCGAAGATCAAGAGAAGACGTCCTTCATAACAGGACAAGAGACGTATTGTTATCAAGTTATGCCCTTCGGCTTAAGAAACGCAAGTGCAACTTACCAGCGTCTCGTTAACCATATGTTCCAAAATCAAATTGGGAAAACCATGGAGGTGTATATCGACGATATGGTGGTCAAGAGCACGATGGCGGTTCAACACCAACAACATCTCGAGGAAGCTTTCAACATTCTCGAAAAATTCAATATGAAGCTCAACCCTCAAAAGTGCACGTTCGGAGCTCAGTCTGGAAAATTTCTAGGTTACATCGTGACTAAAAGGGGGATTGAGGCCAGTCCCGACCAAGTGAAAGCAATAGCCTCCCTGAGATCACCCAAAAACATCAAGGAAGTACAAAAGCTCGCAGGGAAAATCGCCGCCCTTAACAGGTTAATATCCAAGTCAGCCGACAAGTGTCGTTTGTTCTACGATATACTCAAGAAAAACAAAAGCTTCCAGTGGGACGAACGACACGAGAAGGCTTTCCAGGAACTCAAGGGCTATTTCTCCAACCCATTGTTGCTAGCCAAGCCGGTGCCAAGAGAAGTCTTACAACTATATCTAGCTATTGAGTAAAAATGTACACAAAATTGCAAAACATATAATAATTATTTTTATTTTAGTTCGACCCTCTTTTTTGACTCTTTTGATTAAAAGCAATATCGATACAAAATATTTTATAATTTTATGATTTGGGCTGCACCCAATTTTACGGGTTGCCTACGTATCTCTTTTCTAGAGAATCAAGCCTTACGTAGTTCAGAGTGTTTTATTTTTTTTGTTTTGTTGTTTATGTTTGATTTTCATGCATCAGTGGAATAAACTCGAACCCACCTTCTAGGAAGGGTTGTTCGAATTCAAACCAACTATCATCTACACGATGCGAATTAGATTAAACCCACTTTCTAGGAAGGGTTGTTTAATCTCTTCACTACCAAACATAAGGCTTAAGGTTTATGTATGTTTTTAATTTGGTTTAATTTAATTTGATTTAATTTGCGACTGAATACAACACATTTATATTTTATGTTGTATTTCCTACGTATCCATTTATATGATATGGAATCAAGTCAAACGTAGTTCTCAAAGACATATTAAATTTGATTTAAGGTTTGCGATTGAACTTAACGTGTACATACGTTAAATTTCCTACGTACCCGTACGTAACGGGATCAAATCTAGTTCTTATATGATATTAAATTTTTATTTTTGATCTTAAGCCACTATTATGATCGAATAAACCAACACTGGTATATATTTCATAAGGGTACCTCTCATTGGTTTATCTTTGTGTTATATTAGTTTTTTTTTATAATTATTCATCCGAATATGAAACCAAGTGCGTGTATGTACGCACATATGCATGCTCTACTCAAAAACTTCAAACAGCATAACTCCTACGTATACGTACTTGACACTAATTATACCTGGGCCTAATTAAACAAGCCCCTCAAAAGAGTCTGTTTTTTTTTGTTATTAATTCAACAAACTCTAGGCATAATCTCAAATATAATCTTGATCACAATGCTCTTTGTATATCTTATACTTAAAGCAATTGATTCAAATTTGAAATTGCCAGCTTTTTCGATCGAATGAAATTGCCAATTTGAATTGGACTATTTCAATTAATTTAATTAGATATAATATCCCCATATCTAACATGGATATTATCATATTATATCTATTAAAGAGATTTTTCTTTAATTTTCATTATACCAAATTCCTCAAACCAAAACCTACGTCTTCTCAGAATCAAATTAACGCAGGCTCTCAAACTGATTCTTCAAAACAAGTCAACCAATTTACAGGTTTGGTTCTCATTGATTTTCTCTTCTTTCATGATTATAAATTCCTTTGATCAACCCTTACTTCATGATATTGTATTATCAGGGTTTGACATTCAAACCCTAATTACATTGTAATTTCAAAACTTAATTACATATGGCCATGCTTGTGCGGGTACACGTTCGGCGAAATCAAAGATATGATTACCGTCCTGTATCATGTATCGGTTTACTGATGAATCCCTATACATGTTTTAATTTTTTCATTCAGGCACGGCACCAAACCCCCATTCAAGTACGGCAAATTCAAGTTGGGCTCTTCCTGAGTATGTAACTAGTCAAGCCTTCATGTGCTTATACATATAATGATCACCATATTACCCAGTGACTTCTTAATAATCTTAATCCGGGTATGTATATGTATATGGGAAAATTCTGGCATAATTTCGACATTATAAAGGCATAGAAAAGTCTAATTGTTGTGGTGTTCGGATCCATTCGGTTCCTCCCAGGCCACAAGTTAACGTACATGGTGTTCGGATCCATTCGGTTCCTCCGAGGCCATGACGTTAACCCAATTTCAAAAATGTATATATGATTATATTTTAAAACGAAATCACTTTTCGGTGTGGCGTTCGGATCCACTCGGTTCCTCCCGGGCCACAAAATCGGTTTTGAAAAATATTTTAAGGGGATTAGAACGCATGTAGACATATACATGCACTACCTTTCTCAGTGTTGAATGAATGGTAGACCGATGTACTGTACTCACGTACACTTCTCTGTTTTGGTTTTGTTAATAACCTCTCTTTGTTTGTTTGCAGGAAAGAAGATTGAGAATTTGGTCTTGGTAACCGGCCAACGTGTGGAACCCCTCCCATATTTATATGAGAGAGTTTGTAAGTGGTTAATTAACTTCTTTTCTTAACTTCTTCTTTTAACTTCTTTTCTTTAAATTGAACAAAGTTTTTTTTTTTACAGATTAGTCTTCGATTTAACCGAGCCCCCATTTTAAGATTAAATAGCATGATGCCCATGTAATATTTCATGGTATTTTGGACGGAGGAAGAAGCTAATTGATTCACTTTTTTTATCCCTTTGTTGAGTTTTTTTTTATATATGTATATATATCATATATAATATACTCCAAAGGGTTTATTTTATCATGCACTTCACGTATTAATATTTGTGCATTTAATTTGAAATTTATGGCAAACACTAGCAGTATCAGGAAGCACACTGAGTGGGGTTCTAGTCAAGGAAGCTGACGGACAACAAATGCCTGTTTACTTCGTAAGCAAGACAATGACTTCAGCGGAGACTAGGTACACCCCCCTCGAAAAACTGGTCCTCGCCGTCGTTATGAGTTCGAACAAGCTACGACCTTACTTCGAATCACACACGATCGCGGTGCAAACCAGCTACCCTCTACGACAGGTGATGCAGAAGCTGGAGTTCTCTGGACGAATGACCAAGTGGGCAGTGCAACTCAGCGGCTACGACATCAAATACGAACCTCGCAAAGCCATAAAGTCGCAGGTCCTAGCTGATTTCGTCGCTGACTTCACACCTGATCTAGAGGAGGCAGCAAATACAAGCACACCCGCTCCCGTCCCAAACGAAACACATGAAACGTGGACGCTCAACACAGATGGGGCTTCCAACGCCAGAGGGATAGGGCTAGGGGTGGTCTTGGAATCAAGCAAGGGAGATAGGCTAGCTCAGGCCGTAAGATGCGAGTTCGACGCCACAAATAACGAGGCAGAGTATGAAGCTTTAATTTTTGGATTAGGGCTAGCACGAGACCTAGCAATCCAGAATCTGCAAGTAAGGTTTCCCGACTCCTACTACTAAAGAGTTCTACCCAGTCTTGCAGAGACTCTTGGAAACCAAGACCAACTGGGGTTCAGAATTTGCATTCAGAGGTTTGGCAGACTTTTTTCACTATGTCATGGAGTGGACACAAGAAATTCTTGCAGGCTATGAGCAAACACTTCGTCGAGCTGACATCTATGGGATTGTGACAATATCTCAGTTTCCTTATATGTATGACAAAGAAGTGTGGCGAGCATTTTGCGAGCTCTGGAGTCCTTTGACCAACACACTCCATCAGGGAGGCGGTGAATTAGGTATAACTCTGAATGACCTTAGGCAGATTGGAGGTCTACCGATTCTTGGGGAACCGTATGAGGAGTTTCTACCACCCAATGAGCAGTTGCTAGATGCGTCAAAGTTGCCACCTACTGTCATGGAATTTCTGCAGATACATTCAGCTCTGTGTAAGCACTACAAGGAGGCAGAAGTCTCTTGGTGGAAATGGCAGACCCACTTTTTCAGGGGAAAGCTGACCCATAGGGCTTACAAGGAAACCTTTACAGGTCAACATCCAACCAAGCGTGAATTTAAGGCTGCTCCTAAAATAGATGTCTCAAAACTGTTGCCACTGTAGGTGAGTCATAAAGGCCGTCTAACTGCTTTCTTGGCCTTTTTACTCAACAGATTTGTTTTGCCACACGGAGGTAAGTTTATTCGACCCCAAACATTTGTGATGGCTTGCTTAATGGCAGAGGGAAACCAGGTTTCATTAGCTCCTACAGTCTTAGGCCACATTTGTCATGGCCTAGGAGAAATGGCCACTCATGAGCTAGCCCCAGGTAGTGCTAACCCATCTTTTGGTATCCACTTTGTGATTGGCTGGTTGGGGGAATACTTCTCTTGCTTATATGCACGTCGGCCAGATGACCAATTCAATGAGAAGTTCCCGCTCTTAGCTAGATATTCTGGAGCTGAAGCTAAGGCAATGTCTATACATCAGGCTAGGTCTATATTCAGGCATACCCGCTACTTGTCATACAGGGCCATCAGTTTTGGAGACGAGTCCGAAAGCAGAGAGTGCCTTGATCTTGATGGTCTACCAGATGTTGACTTTGAGCGCCTAGTTTCTATACGCTCCAGTGTTTTACCTGTCAGAGTAGGCGATGAGTTGATTCTACAGCCGTATTATCCTAACAGGTATGCTCGTCAGCACGGCTTTGAACAAGGAGTTCCTACTAATTCTTTGAAGTTTAGTTTCTCTCAGAGGAGCCGACGATCCTTGGAAGATATCGCCTTTTGTTATGCTCGTCTGTTTTGTAGGAGCACCGGAGCCAAATTCCATATTCCACTTTCTTATCATCCCGGCTCTTGCACTCTAGGCTATTGTAAGTGGTGGGTCGGAATAGTTACCCCGTATCTGGGTCAACCATTGGGCAAAATTCAGTCCAACTTAACAAGGAAGAAGGTTGTTTTGAGGAATCCTGTGTACATCATAGCCGACTTAAGGGACTTCTCACGTGAGCATAAAGACTCTGTGAAGTTTTCTGGTTCAGTTTCATCATCTTCTAGGGAAGCTTCCCCTGAGCCCGCTGGTGAGTCGACATCCAACATTCATACGTCGAAGAGGCCAGCCAGAGATCGGTCACCTAGTGACGATGTGCACTTCAAAAGAGCTAGGTATATTGCCCGGGACAGATCTTCTAAATCCAGCTCTGAGGAACAGGTTGATTACGACGATGAGCCGACTCCTTCAACCTTCTTTGACTCTGGCAACGAGGCTTTTGCAGAGAATGAACCGCCAAGCTCAGAGTTCGATCCAGCCCAAAGTGGAAATGAAATCTTAGTTGTGCCTGGACCATCCCTTCCTGAGCCAGGACAAAGTTCTTTCGACTCCACCCCTCTTGAGATCGTACCTACTACTTTGCACAACCTACTCTCCTTGCCAATAGACGATTGGGTCCGGGAACGCATCAAGAGTGGTGTTACTTCGATCATGAAACAGGTTTTGAGTCTCAAATCTCCATCAGAATTAAAAGCAGAACGCTCTCGCATTTCACAGTCATTGGAGACCTTACGAGCTATGGCTGCTATCAACAAGGTCAACCTCTCTGCATTCATTTCACAGGTTGAAGCTCTATTTGACCTTGCTGAGTCTGTTGCTGTGATAACCAGTGATGTAGACCTTGAGCGTATAGAGCGACTGTCTGCTGATCTTGCTCAACATTCCGCTAATTTGGCGCGGAAGCAGGCTGCACTTCCTGACTTATCCCAGAAATCACTTTGCATAAGGGAACAAGAAGCTGAGCTCTCAACTTTGAAGGCAAGAGTCAAAAGCATTGAAGCCGATCTTATTATCAAGAAAGCCAATCTAGAGGCTGAAAGCGCCGCCCTGCAAAACTCCATCCAACAGTGCGAGGATGAAATTCAGCGGCTTGAAGATGAGCTTGGTCGAGCGGGAAAGGCAAGGATCGAAGAATTAAACTCGAAGAGATCCGAGTTAGACGGATTGCTTGCGAAGCTAATTGCCCTTGCTTCTATCGATGCTCGCTGGTAAGTAGATTTGCATAAATTCGAGCTTATCTTCCTTCCTTTCTTTTTTTTTTATTATTTTGCCTTCTTCCTCTTTTTAATATATTTTGCACTTCTCTTCGCAGATTGGAGACGCTATTGCTGCTGGAGTATAACTTGGACGGGAAGTATAGCATCCCGTGTGTCTTGCAATATTGCGATCATTTGCATACCGATTTCCTTTTCATTTTTTTCTTGACAGGAGGAATTTTAGTTAACTGCACCGTATTTGACTTTATGTCATGATTTTAGTACAGTATTGTCTTTTGACCGATCTTGGTCAACTTAAATTCCAATTCAATTCAAGCGTACACATACGTCACCGTACATTTTATATATGCATGTACCCCAGCAAATCAGATCACTGCTTGCATGCCTTGGTGATCATAAGCGGTTTGTTTTTTTTTTTTACTAACCACCTGCCTTGACCATTGCGTCATAATTTATTTCCAAAAGCAAGAAAAAGAGAAGTGAAATATATATCTCTTGTTAAATCATCTGGGACATATACATGTATCACGAGACTTGGGTAAGACACTAGCTACCCACATGTACGTACTTATTATATACATATAGCGTACATTTATTATACACATACAGCTTACATGTCCTCGCACCACGTACGTAACAAATGAGAAGAGGATTTTTTGTTTTCGGGGCTGCGTCTAGCATATGCGACCAGCTAGATTGCCTACGTACCCTCTTTTTGAGGGATCAAACCGATCGTAGTTCAAGTGGTTTATTTTAATTAATCATTTTTTTTTACCCACACGCATCAGAAGATTAGATCTAGACCCACCTTCTAGGAAGGGTTGCCTAAATCTAGCCCAACTATCATTTGCATATGAGCCAAATAGTTTATTTAATTTATTCCTCGTACGCATCATAGGTGTAACTCGAACCCACCTTCTAGGAAGGGTTGCTCGAATCACGCCCACTATCACTTGCATACTTCGGACTTAAGTAAAGTATTTTTTCACAAATTTTCCGTTCACACAAGAATACAGAACTCCACCATCAATATTCGAGAGTTCGTAAGCGCCTTTAGGGAAGACCTTGGTGATAATATATGGACCCTCCCATTTCGACTCAAATTTTCCTTGTGCTTTCCGGTTTATGACGATTGGTCTCCTTATAGTAAGAACAAAATCACCCATTGAAAGAGAACGGAACTTGACTCGTTTATTGAATGCCCCTGCAACCTGGGCTTGATAAATTTCGAGTCTTTGTTTTGTTGCTAGCCTATGCTCATCCAATGCTTCCAGCTCGGCTAGGCGAATTTTAACATTCTCGTCCGGATTCGTAAACTGCACGACAACTCTCAGAGAAGGTAATTGAACCTCCAAGGGTAAAACAGCTTCAGACCCGAAGACTAAATTGTAAGGCGTACACCCAGTGGATGTTCGAACAGTCGTTCTATACGCCCATAGTGCTTCAGGCAAGTGTTCGTGCCAATCTCTCCTGGACTTTGAGACCATTTTCTTAAGAATTTTACAAAGCACCTTGTTGAATGCTTCAGCTTGGCCATTTGATGTCGGATTGTAGCTCGATGAGAAACTATGCTTAAATCCAAACTTTTCGGCTTGCTTCACCATAAATTGATTTCGGAAGTAGAGAGCATTATCTGAAATTATCTTCGAAGGGACCCCATATCTATAGATCAAATTAATTCTTATGAAGTCGACAACTTCTTTTGCTCCAACTGCCTTTAATGGTATAGCTTCAGCCCATTTTGAGAAATAATCAGTCGCGGCCAAAATGTATTGGTGGCCACGAGAAGATGATGGCTTAATAGGTCCTACCACATCGAGACCCCATGCGTTAAAGGGCCATGACAAGATAGATGGATGAAGGAGTTGGGGTGGTTGATGAATAAAGTCACCATGAATTTGACAGGCATGACAAGCCTTAGCAAACTTCATTGCATCTTTTACCATTGTCGGCCAATAATAGCCTAATCGTTTAACTTGATCGGCTAACTTAGGACCAGCTTGATGCGCCCCACACGTCCCGGCATGAGTTTCAGCTAGGATATGCATACTCTCTTCTTTTGACAAACGCCTAAGTAAGATCCCATCGAAGCTTCTTCGGTATAGTGTACCATTTTCCAATAGGAACCTAGGCGCCCGTCGCTTTACATCCACCTTTTCCTTTGAGTCTTCAGGTAAGATTCCATATCGAAGATACTCAATTAATGGTTGTCGCCAATCAGGATCTTCATCAATTTCATAAACCGAAACGACATCCACTTCTTCAAATTGTGCAAGTCTATCTAAGGACGACGCTAGCACATGTCGCTCTCCGATTGTGACTCGAATTTCTCTTTCATCGGGTAGTGTTAATGACGCGGCTAACTTAGCCAGAGCGTCGGCTTTATCATTTCCTGACCTGGCAACATGCACGATCTCTATATCATCAAATTGGTGCACGAGTTCTCTTGCTCTTTTCCATAAAGGAATTAAACTCGCGGTTTTGACCTCGTACAAGCCATTTACTTGTCTGACGATTAATTGAGAATCGCCAAACACTCTTAAAGGATCAATGTGCATTTCAAGGGCTATCTCTAGACCAATTACGAGTGCCTCATACTCTGCCACGTTGTTCGTACAGTTTTCCAATAGGGAAAATGAATAAGGCACCAACCCGCTAGAGGGTGTGATAAAGACAACGCCAACTCCAGCACCCCTTCTATTTGCTGCTCCATCGAAGTAAAGTTGCCACGAATTTTCTTCTACTATGAATACCTCTTCATCTGGAAGGTCGTCTGACAACTCTTCATTATCTGGGGTCGGATGGGAGGCTAAGAAGTCAGCGATGATTTGCCCTTTTACTGCCTTCTGGGGCACAAACTTAATGTCAAAGGGTGCGAGTAGCATGGCCCATTTGGCCAATCTCCCGGATAGTACGGCCTTTGAAAGGATATATCTTAGTGGATCCGCCTTAGAAACCAAAGTAATTTGATGGGACAATAGGTAATGTCGTAATTTTTGGACGGCAAATACCAAAGCTGGGCAAATCTTCTCCATAGAAGAATAATTATGCTCAGCTCCCACCATTGTTCGGCTTATATAATATAAAGCATTTTCTTTTCCCTCGTCGTTATTTTGGGCCAACATAGCTCCTAAAGATCGCTCGAGGGTTGCTGTATATAAGATTAAAGGCCTTCCTTGGACAGGCGCCATCAAGATTGGCGGATTCATCAAATATTGTTTTATGCTATCAAGAGCATTTTGGCATTGTTGATCCCGTATAAAAGGCGAGTCCTTTTTCATCAACCTTAGAAATGGTTGACACCTCCCTGTCAAATTTGAAATGAACCGTCGAATATACGCGAGTTTCCCTTGTAATCCTCGAAGCTCGCGAAGGTTCCTTGGATGAGGCATTTGGACGATTGCCTTGATCTTGTCCGGATCAATTTCGATCCCTCGGTCCCGTACAACAAAACCAAGAAACTTCCCCGATGTCACGCCAAAAGCACACTTGAGAGGATTCATCTTAAGTTGGTGTTTGCGAAGCCTCTCAAAAATTATGCGAAGGTCATTTGGGTGGTCTTCTCTTTCTTTTGTCTTCACCACTAAGTCGTCCACGTAACACTCAATAGTGTTATGAAGAAGATCATGGAATATGACTGTCATGGCTCGTTGATAGGTTGCTCCGGCATTTTTCAAACCGAAAGGCATCACTGTGTAACAGAATGTGCCTAAGGGTGTCCTAAAGGCGGTCAATTCTTCATCATCTGGGTCCATCTTGATCTGATTGTACCCAGAGAAGCCATCCATAAAGGACAAGGCCTGGAAACCCGTAGTGGCATCAACCAATAGCTCGGTAATGGGTAAAGGGAATTCATCTTTAGGGCATGCTTCATTTAAATCCCTAAAGTCCACACAAATACGAAGTTGGCCATTTTTCTTCTTAACAGGAACGATATTGGCCAGCCACAGTGGATACTGAACTTCACGAATGAACCCCGCCTCAATGAGCTTGTTCACCTCAACTTTGATTTTAACCACCAATTCGGGTCGAAATCGTCTCTGTGCTTGTTTCACTGGCTTCTTATTCTCGGATATAGCCAATTTATGCACGGCGACTTTTGGATCTAGACCAGGCATATCTTGATACCCCCAGGCAAACACATCTTTATATTCTTTGAGTAGTTGTTCATATACCATTCTTTTCGCCTTTTGTAAGCAAAGCACTAATAAAGATGGGTTTAGGGTCCTCAAGAGTTCCCAAGTTAATTTTATGGAGCTCATCAATTGTTGCTTGGCCTCCATCTTCCATCTCTGGTGGTGCGGGTTGAACTGTGTTGATGAAATCTTGTGAGTACTCTGTTATTTCTTGAGAGGACTCATGACTTCGGGTATCGCCTTCATCGGAGACGGATACCATATTCACTTCCTCAACATTAGTGATGGCAAGATCTTCAATCCTATCCATGAGAACTTTGACGGGCTTCCTTTTCTTGAGCCTCAGCCTTCTATTTTTCCTCGCTCGAACTTCCTTCCTTTTAGGCTTGACATTTCCAAGCCTTTGGAATACCGAAACATGAGGTGCATTGTGCTTAGAAGTCGTATCGAGCCTTTCAAACACTGAAACTCGTCGTGATGAGCCTTCACCCCCTGCGAACATATCTTGCTCTTCAGGAGTTAGTATCACGGGCTCCGTCACGCTCGCGACTAAAAGTCCACCATCTTGAGATAGTTTTAAGTTTTCACATGTGCTCTCGTCGGGGACCCCTTGTATGGCTTTCCCCTTAGAGGAACGCATCGACCCCCGCACCTTGATTTTAGGTTTCTTGCGGCCTTTTGAGGATGAAGCTTCAAAAGAGGGTTCGGAGATTCTCCTCTTTAATACCACTCTCTTATTGTCATCCTTGTTATCCCCATAAAATCGATGAATGATCAACGTTTCATCGGGGATTGACTGATCAATTCTGCGAAGAGGACATGTATAGCTCATCATGAGCGAGTTGAAGACTCCTTCAACAGAAGTTAGCGGCTTTTGGCCGGGACTCCTCTTCTCTTTTGGTGTATACTTGAACAACACCTTAGACTGTGAGCTTCTTTTGCTCTCTTCTGCGAGGAACACAGTTGGCGTTAGGGCGACTCTTGGGCATGCCTCGCTCATTTGAAGCTTATTGGTGCAATTACTTTTACCCTTTGATGAGCTCAACTCGAAGCCAACTGACTTATAGAACTTGGCATCAGCATAGTTGACATCCTCACCATTGAAGGGGTTTGGGTCACCTCGGATGGTTTTTTCATTCCCATCATGATCCGTATACTTCAAGCATTGATGTAGCGTGGAGACGACAGACCTACTAGAGTGCAACCATGGCCTTCCAAGTAAGACATTATAAGAAGTGTTAGCGTCAATGACGTGGAAGAGCGCGTCTTTGTATAAGTCGTCTAGCACCATCTTCAAAGCGATTGTGCCCATGGCTTTTTGGCCAACTTGGTTGAAACCTTGAATAGTGAGCAAGGTAGGGGATAAGTGACTTGTTGTCAACCCTATCGCTCGTAATGTCTTCAGTGGGAGCAAATTTACAGCTGACCCACAATCAAGTAGAATCCGATTGACCTTTGTATCTCCGACCATGCCGGTCACATACAAGGGCCTATTATGGTGTTCTTCTCCTAATTGAAGATCTTCATCGGAGAATGTTATGCAGGCCATGCACGAAGCACAACGGACCGGCGGAGACAATGACACTTCGTCAACTTCAATTGGGTCGACTTGGTCTTTATAGTCATCGGGATCGGTGAGAGCTTGAATGAGTGCCCTTCTTAAATCATTCGACATTTGTAGAGCGTCGTAAACACTTAGGCGAGCGGGAATCCGCTTCAAGTGGCTAATGACGTCATAATTGACTCGCTCTTTTGGCTCCTTTGAAGGAGCTTTGGATTTTGAAATCGACGCTTGAGGAATAGGATTTCTGTTAGCTACCCTTGGCTCTCCCTTGTCTTTTCGTGGCGACTTAAGAGTCTCCCCATCGGTGTTATCTTCAAAATCCGACGTCTGAGATGCTTCGCCAGGAGCTATTTCTTTCGATTTTGATTTCATAGGCTCTAATTCACGCCCAGAACGAAGAGTAACTGCATCAACTTCTGAGTCCTCTTCCTCACACTTGTCAGCCCATGAGGCCATACAACATTGGACAACTTCTTCGTCCCAAAACATCTCAATATCGGATGATTCGTCATCCAAGAAGTTCTTAGGGATATAGTCCTTCAACGTGAACGGCATGCGTTCAGGTAATATGTATTCTTCGTCGGAGTCCACCATTGGCTTCTTTCCCTTCTTAGTGGACTTCTTTTTCTTCTTGCTTTTCTTTTTCTCGGGTTTCCTTCCAATCATTTTGAAACCCGGAGAGGCTGAGCTTCGAGTCATTGTTTTTCGAGGCTTTCTTTTGCTCGTACAAGTCTTCCACTCAGAGTTGTTATTTTCTTCATCCACATCGTCCTTGGTATGTAATTCCTCGATACGCGGGTCCATCACTACCTCATATAGTGTTGGTTGTGTAGGACTAGGTCTTGGCATATCAGGGTATGCCCAAACGATGTGAACTTTACCATCCAGTCTGAATTGAACCGGAATCGCCATAGGAGGCAGTGATATAGTAGGGATGCTGATTGTCTCTTGAGTATTGGTGCACTCTAAAGATAGATCACCATACTCTTGGGCGCCTACTGTCGAGATTATATTTGACGAGGCCGCTGGAGCCTTTGACGACGCTCCTTCGATCTCGATTTCTCCTTTATTAATCATCCTTTCTATAATATCCTTAAGGACATAGCAATTTTCGATTGGATGACTAATCAATCGATGATACGGGCAATATTTTGGATCGCTCGTCTTGCCAACTTCTTTGGGCCTTTTTGGCTCTGGAAGCGTCAGAAGTTTGGCAGCCATCAATTCTTCAAATATCCCTTTAACGTCATCGTCGTCAAAAGGGTATTTCTTTTGCTTCCTCTCTTAGCTTTTTATTAGACTCTTTGGAGTTTCCCCTTTCTTGAGCCTTCGAATTATTGCCACTCGAAGACTTGTTACTAGGCTTGATAAAAGTAGCCATGGTTTCACCCTTCTTCTGTGGCTTTCTGCCCTCATCTCTCTTTGAGTCATTATGATGAGAGCGGCTAGAGCTTGCTTGGCGCCTAGCAACTTGGCACTCAACATTACACGCCTTCGACACCAAAGCATCAAATGATGTAGGCTCGGCACTTCCTACGTGTACTGCAAGCTCAGGAAGTAGATTATTGGTGCACATTTGCACACAAGCCTGCTCACTTAATTTTTCAGGGCATTGTAATCTTAGGCTTCTCCACCTGGAGATGAAGTCGTTTGCAAACTCATTTGAACGTTGACATGCGTTTGCGAGGTCCATAATAGAGACCTTAGCTTTTGAGCTTACGAACTGGGACAAGAATTCCCTTTGTAGGTCATCCTAAGTCTGAATAGAGTCAGGTTGTTGTTGTGTGTACCATGTAAACGCTGGCCCTTTTAGTGACTGGACAAACTGCCTTAAGAGCAGGGCATCACTAAGTGCTGTCTCGCCACATGCAGAATAGAAGTGAGCGAGATGCTCGTGTGGTGAGCCATGAACGCCATCAAATTTGTCAAAATTCGGCCTTTGATATCCAGGCGGAAAAGGAACCGAATCATAATGTGCAGGGTACGGCTTTCGGTACCCTATGACAGGTGGATTTTGTGAGGCTTGAAACTCTCTAATCCCTTGAGTTATCATCTCTCGGACTTCTTGTGGGGTGAGAGCTAAACCGGCCCCGTGACTTTCACCACTTGTCCCCGTTTGGTCTTGCCTACTCTCTTGAACATGATTAGGTACTCGAGCAGCAAGTGATGCTATTTGAGCATCTTTTTCGCTTAATTGATTTTGCAACTCTCGGAGTTGCTTTTCCATACTGGTTGTGTCGGTAACTAAAACCGGCATACTCTCCGTCTCTTCTTGTAAGGCGGGGGGTGATTTTGGCTTGCTAGCCATGGTCGGAAATTCTTCCTCTCGGAAGAGGGTGTTCAAGTCCCCATATAGTGGAGAACTTTCAACCTCCTCCTCTGAGTGTACATCCTCTACAACAGGTGGCGGAGGAGACGGGGAACTTGCAAAAGACATTTCTTTGGCCTTCGACCTCGTGATAACACCGGTGTAGGCCTGGGACTCGACCGTATTTGAAGTCAAGCTTGTTGCTTTTGATGAGCCCTTCTTTTTCGTAAGAGCTCATGAGTCTCGTTTGGTGTTTTGATCGTCTCGAGCTTTCTCAGATTGAGAAGGTTTGACAATCTTGATTTTAGAGGTCTTTGGAGGGACCTCTTCGGTGAAGGAAGCCATGTTAACCCCCTCATTCTCACCTATGTAGATAGGTATGGACCCAATGAGGATACGGGTCTGGGGGTTGACTCGAGGGACATGGATTGGCGCCCTCGGCATTGCCAGCTCACGAGCAGCCTCCCAAAGAGTCTTGTTAGCCAACTCTAAGGCAGACGACTTCGCTAAGCGGTGAGTTGTCCCGCCCCTCTTGGATCTGTTCTTACGACCCCTTCTCTTGGACTTTTTGGCCTTGGAGATGGGTCGAGTGGCAGGCTTTGCAACCTCCTCAACAGTCTTAATGACCCTAATAGTGGGCCTGTGAGAGACCCCAACTACGGGCTTGGTGCCACTTGTAGATGGAGCTTTGTTGGTCGCCACTTGGCTCTTGATGGGCTTGTTTACCCTCGGATGAGCGACCTTCACATATTTCGGCTTCATGCCCGGCTTGTCACCCATTTCCCCCTCGGGCAGAGCACTGAAGGGGTTCTCAAGAGGGATCTCAGCATAGATTGAGTCCCTAGTGACGTTGAAGCACACCTCAAACGACCTCTTTCTCACCCAACGACCTCCATTGACGATGAAAGTTGCGGGGAGTTCGTTGAAGTTAACGGTTGCTTGTAGAGCCATTTTCCTTGCAACAACGCAAAGTAAACATTAGTATCGACACCACTTAAAGATGAAAAGAAAGAAAAGGTCCCACCGGGCGTGCCAAAAATATGTTGAGCAAAAATGTACACAAAATTGCAAAACATATAATAATTATTTTTATTTTAGTTCGACCCTCTCTTTTGACTCTTTTGATTAAAAGCAATATCGATACAAAATATTTTATAATTTTATGATTTAGGCTGCACCCAATTTTACGGGTTGCCTACGTATCTCTTTTCTAGAGAATCAAGCCTTACGTAGTTCAGAGTGTTTTATTTTTTTATTTATTTGTTTTGTTGTTTATGTTTGATTTTCATGCATCAGTGGAATAAACTCGAACCCACCTTCTAGGAAGGGTTGTTCGAATTCAAACCAACTATCATCTACACGATGCGAATTAGATTAAACCCACCTTCTAGGAAGGGTTGTTTAATCTCTTCACTACCAAACATAAGGCTTAAGGTTTATGTATGTTTTTAATTTGGTTTAATTTAATTTGCGACTGAATACAAGACATTTATATTTTATGTTGTATTTCCTACGTATCCATTTATATGATATGGAATCAAGTCAAACGTAGTTCTCAAAGACATATTAAATTTGATTTAAGGTTTGCGATTGAACTTAACGTGTACATACGTTAAATTTCCTACGTACCCGTACGTAACGGGATCAAATCATACGTTGTTCTTATATGATATTAAATTTTTATTTTTGATCTTAAGCCACTATTATGATCGAATAAACCAACACTGGTATATATTTCATAATGGTACCTCTCATTGGTTTATCTTTGTGTTATATTAGTTTTTTTTTTATAATTATTCATCCGAATATGAAACCAAGTGCGTGTATGTACGCACATATGCATGCTCTACTCAAAAACTTCAAACAGCATAACTCGTACGTATACGTACTTGACACTAATTATACCAGGGCCTAATCAAAGAAGCCCCACAAAAGAGTGTTTTTTTTTGTTATTAATTCAACAAACTCTAGGCATAATCTCAAATATAATCTTGATCACAATGCTCTTTGTATATCTTATACTTAAAGCAATTGATTCAAATTTGAAATTGCCAGCTTTTTCGATCGAATGAAATTGCCAATTTGAATTGGACTATTTCAATTAATTTAATTAGATATAATATCCCCATATCTAACATGGATATTATCATATTATATCCATTAAAGAGATTTTTCTTTAATTTTCATTATACCAAATTCCTCAAACCAAAACCTACGTCTTCTCAGAATCAAATTAACGCAGGCTCTCAAACTGGTTCTTCAAAACAAGTCAACCAATTTACAGGTTTGGTTCTCATTGATTTTCTCTTCTTTCATGATTATAAATTCCTTTGATCAACCCTTACTTCATGATATTGTATTATCAGGGTTTGACATTCAAACCCTAATTACATTGTAATTTCAAAACTTAATTACATATGGCCATGCTTGTGCGGGTACACGTTCGGCGAAATCAAAGATATGATTACCGTCCTGTATCATGTATCGGTTTATTGATGAATCCCTATACATGTTTTAATTTTTTCATTCAGGCACGGCACCAAACCCCCATTCAAGTATGGCAAATTCAAGTTGGGCTCTTCCTGAGTATGTAACTAGTTAAGCCTTCATGTGCTTATACATTTAATGATCACCATATTACCCAGTGACTTCTTAATAATCTTAATCCGGGTATGTATATGTATATGGGAAATGTCTGGCATAATTTCGACATTATAACGGCATAGAAAAGTCTAATTGTTGTGGTGTTCGGATCCATTCGGTTCCTTCCAGGCCACAAGTTAACGTACATGGTGTTCGGATCCATTCGGTTCCTCCCAGGCCATGACGTTAACCCAATTTCAAAAATGTATATATGATTATATTTTAAAACGAAATCACTTTTCGGTGTAGCGTTCGGATCCACTCGGTTCCTCCCGGGCCACAAAATCGGTTTTGAAAAATATTTTAAGGGGATTAGAACGCATGTAGACATATACATGCACTACCTTTCTCAGTGTTGAATGAATGGTAGACCGATGTACTGTACGCACGTACACTTCTCTGTTTTGGTTTTGTTAATAACTTCTCTAGAAGATTGAGAATTTGGTCTTGGTAACCGGCCAACGTGTGGAACCCCTCCCATATTTATATGAGAGAGTTTGTAAGTGGTTAATTAACTTCTTTTCTTAACTTCTTCTTTTAACTTCTTTTCTTTAAATTGAACAAAGTTCTTTTTTTTTACAGATTAGTCTTCGATTTAACCGAGCCCCCATTTTAAGATTAAATAGCATGATGCCCATGTAATATTTCATGGTATTTTGGACGGAGGAAGAAGCTAATTGATCCACTTTTTTTCATCCCTTTGTTGAGTTTTTTATTATATATGTATATATATCACATATAATATACTCCAAAGGGTTTATTTTATCATGCACTTCACGTATTAATATTTGTGCATTTAATTTGAAATTTATGGCAAACACTAGCAGTATCAGGAAGCACACTGAGTGGGGTTCTAGTCAGGGAAGCTGACGGACAACAAATGCCTGTTTACTTCGTAAGCAAGACAATGACTTCAGCGGAGACTAGGTACACCACCCTCGAAAAACTGGTCCTCGCCGTCGTCATGAGTTCGAACAAGCTACGACCTTACTTCGAATCACACATGATCGCGGTGCAAACCAGCTACCCTCTGCGACAGGTGATGCAGAAGCTGGAGTTCTCTGGACGAATGACCAAGTGGGCAGTGCAACTCAGCGGCTACGACATCTAATACGAACCTCGCAAAGCCATAAAGTCGCAGGTCCTAGCTGATTTCGTCGCTGACTTCACACCTAATCTAGAGGAGGCAGCAAATACAAGCACACCCGCTCCCGTCCCAAACGAAACACATGAAACGTGGACGCTCAACACAGATGGGGCTTCCAACGCCAGAGGGATAGGGCTAGGGGTGGTCTTGGAATCAAGCAAGGGAGATAGGCTAGCTCAGGCCGTAAGATGCGAGTTCGATGCCACAAATAACGAGGCAGAGTACGAAGCTTTAATTTTTGGATTAGGGCTAGCACGAGACCTAGCAATCCAGAATCTGCAAGTAAGGTGCGACTCTCTCTTGGTGGTTAACCAGATACTAGGCATGTTCGAGGCAAAAGATGAGAGGATGGCTCTGTACCTGGAAAGAGCGAGATCATTAGCGGGAGAATTCCAGCAGGTTACTTTTGAACAGGTGCCTAGAGAGAACAACACGTCGGCCGAGGCCTTAGCAGGTTTAGGCTCAATGCTCAACCCAAGTGAATACTCCCAGATCCCGCTAGTGCACCTTCTTTACTCAGCGATTGAACATCCCAAAGAAACATCCATGCTACACGCACTCCCAGTCGCCAGTCTCGACACACACTCTGGAGCAGAGCCTAGCAGTTGGATTAAACCATATCTAGACTGGCTAGTACATGAGAAAGCACCTGAGGATAAGACGGAGGCAAGGGCTTTAAGAGCCAAAGCCACACGATTCGTCGTCCACCAGGTTGTACTCTACCACAAGTCTTCGTCTGGGGTCTTGCAAAGATGTGCGGAAGGAGAAGAGATAGAGAGTGTTTTGAAAGAGATCCATGAAGGATACTGCGGGAACCATGCTGGTGGCAGGATCTTGGCAAACAAGATACTTAGACATGGGTGGTACTGGCCAACGCTACGACGCGACGCCGCCAAGTATGCCCAGGAATGCAAGGCTTGCCAGCGACACGCACCGACCTCTCACCAACCCTCCGAGAGCCTACACCCAACCCTTACTCCTTGGCCCTTCATGAGATGGGGGATGGATATTGTGGGAAAATTACCTCCTTCTACAGGGAAAAAGGTGTTCTTCTTGGCTATGACCGATTACTTCTCCAAATGGATTGAGGCTGAAGCATCTAGGGAGATCAAGGACAAGCATGTGATCTCCTTCATCGAGCGCAACATCCTCTGCCGCTTTGGAATCCCAGCAGCGATCGTTTGTGACAACGGTTCCCAGTTCATTAGCCAGAGAATGAGAGAATTCTGCCAGGGGTGGAATATTGATCTAGTAACATCGACACCTAGATACCCCCAAGCGAATGGGCAAGTGGAATCTTAGAACAAGGTGATCATAAGCAACCTGAAGAAAAGGTTGACTAAATCCAAAGGCAAATGGGCAGAAGAGCTACCCTACGTACTTTGGGCTGATCGCACAACTCCCAAGAAAGCAACGGGGCAAACCCCCTTTTCTCTGGTATACGGGTGCGAGGCAGTCATCCCAGCTGAAATCCAGGTCCCGACCGCACGATATGGTCTAGCTATGTTCAACCAGAACAAGGAGCAACTTGAGGCAGACCTAGACACGGTCCAAGAGTTACGGGAATCGGCCCACCTCAGAGTAGCTCGATACCAACAGCAAGTATCCAGAAACTATAACAAGAACGTAAGAGTTAAGGTCTTTCGAGTTGGAGACTGGGTACTTTGCAAGGTGTTCCAGAACACAACAGAACAAAACGCGGGAAAGTTGGCGCCTGGATGGGAAGGACCTTATAAGATTACGAAGATCGTAGGGCAAGGAGCTTACCAGTTGGAGTCCGAGGAAGGAGAACCAGTGCCTAGGAGTTGGAACGTGACTCACCTCAAGAAGTACTATTTCTAGAAACCCTATCTCTAGTTATTTAGTCTATTTTCTGTTTTGGAAGGTTTTGGATTTTCTTTTTTTCGGGGGGGATGCAAGGGGGTTCCTGAACCACCGCCCCACTTTTTTCTAGATCATAGTTCTAGTGATCAGCACCAGTTAAGACAATGTTTTGCATTTTTACGGTTCTTTTTTAGTTTTGAATGAAATTTATAACAAATTACTTCGTTTGTACACATGAAAAACGAACATGTGCTCCTCGAGAGCACAATTCGCGCGATACAAACACCCACACCAGGGTACACACCTAGTAGCCCCGATCAAGCTACAGAAAGGCAAATATTCCCACAAAACTCGTGGACGTAACGATTAGGCCCATAAGTGACCTAGGCATTTATCGCCAGAAATCCCACAAAACTCGTGGACGTAATGATTAGGCCCATAAGAGACCTAGGCAAGTATCGCCAGTATTGCAAAACTCGCACGAACATCTGGATCCACAGATAAGGAACAATTCGCCTGACACATATGTGCTAGTACCCAACGGATTAATCCACTCACAATAACCGGTTGTACCACCTAGACATATTATCGACATTTGACATCACGAAGCCAACGTTAGCACTTCAAACAAGCTTATTTTTATTTACAAATAATAACCGCTGAGACGCATTAGGTACCTACACCACCCCCAGCAAAGGCCAACGTGCTTTTTTGGATACAATCTCTAGACATAGGTGATCCCTCTCCAAATAATACAAGGGGTAGTGGACTCACCGCCAATCATATCACCACACTACGACAACTTTGCTAAATCACGTGATTATCAGGATTACATTTATCAAAGCCACTTCTGGACTATTGCTCTAGAGATATACATCTGCAAATCTCTCACGCTCATTCAAAACACAAGTATACTTCTCTGGGTACGGTTTCCAGAGTATAGTTTACAAATGCGCCCCTAGAAAGACAAGGGGTACCAGGCCTTTCGTCAAGACTTACTCGTGTAAAACGTCTCATTATTAGACAGGGCATCGAGAGCTGTGCTTCGGCAGGGCTACGGGAACAAGGCATTTTCCCAAAAGCCAGTTAAGAAACGAGGCCTTAGTATCGAGCAAGCCTGCTCAAGATAAGCTTCGGATGCTACATAGTTGAAACCGCTCCCAAAGCTAAAGATTCGAAAATAAGGGCCTAGCTACTTAGACATGCGTTGTCAAAACCAAACATATATAACCAAATTAGCAAGGCCATACGGCGGGCCTGTAAATAGAGGTTCTTACACCAGGGGTACAACGTTTTCCCCCGTAAAATCAAGTTTTGGCACAAGTGCCATTCCAAAATTATCATCAAGTCTTATGGCAATAAACATTGCCAGATCAAGTATCTAGAAATCAAAAGCAGAGACAAAAGCGAGTCAGCCTTCAGGTCATGTCTTCTGGGATTCATGGTCGTCTGCATCTTCACCTTTCTGGGCGTCTCCGCCATCAACAGGGGGCTGGACACCATCTGCCGGGGGGAGAGGGGCAGCATCTTCCATAAGCTCGTCACTAGGAAGGTGGCAATCCTCACTACTTCCTCAGTAAAGGCGTCGGCAGAACCCTGCAAGGCGGTTATCTTCTCAGCTTGGCTAGCCACGTCTCCTTGCAAGCGGGCAACCAAGGCCTTCTGTGCACCTAGTTGTGTCTGAAGCTTGCGAATCAGGCGCTCAGTTTCCTCCGCCGAATTAACAGCCTGTTGTTCCTTAGATCTCAGCACAAAAATCCCGCTGGCACACGAGTCAATGGCCATTATAAAGTCTTGAGTTGCCTAACAGTCAAAATGGGCACAATCGCGATTCAGCAAATCTCCCAGGACGATGGACTAGCGCGGGTACTGAGTATTAAACACAAAGAATAGGCTACCTTCATCATTGTCCTCTTCGAGTACGCCAAAGCAGCTTCAGGAGTATGGCTAGCGAAGGAAATGCGGGTATCCTTAGGAATGCTGTCCAGGATGGTGCCCCAGAGATCCATTGAATCATCTTTGGACAGGTCGACGACCAAAGGGTCCTCAGCTTTGCGTTTCAAGGTGGGACGTTCTTCCTTCGTCTCCTTCTTGGGCACAAGGGGTGGGGGGTTGGAGGTATGCGATCTCAGCATCCTTTGCAGCATTGCGTCAGTAGACGTGTTCCTTGCGCGACCTAGGTAGCACATAAGGGGTAAATACCTTGGCTTAAACTAAGGTTAAATTGACATTGAGTGACACGAAGGATATTGGAGACTTACCAGAAGTAGTAGGCCTCGAAGTGTTAGACATATTTGTGGCGATTGGGGGAGCTTCCAAATCGGCGGTACTATGGCTGGAACTCAGGGACGGAGCTTCGCTGACAGGTTTTTCTGGTTCGTTAAAAATCTTGGCGGGGGTGCGAAATTCAGTTTTCGTGTTTAGCAGCAGTTTGACGACCTCTCCTCCGGTTGGCTTAGCGTTGAAATTCTTTGGTACTACATTACATGCCACAAAGCACAGATACAATGTTTGAGTCAGAAATCTAGAAGCCATGTCAAGATATACAAGCAATGGAAGGAATGCACATACATAAACAAGGCAAGGGCATTAGGTTCTTACGAGTTGTGTTCCAAGCATCTAAGAACACATCTTTGAAAATTTCTCCTAATTCCCCCAGAGAACGTCTTTCTACAAAAAAAATAACGAGACTGCCAACCCGAATTTGGGGCTTTCACGCCAGAAATCAAAGGGTCTTTGGTGTTTCTGGAGTGCAGGGTGATTCTTCCAGGCCTAGTGGGCACTACCTTATATGCAACTAGGAACTCACTTACCGTCATAGAAACCCCCTCCCTAGACGCAAGTTCATCTACACATCTTAGAATTCGCCAAGTAGTGGGCATAATTTGGGATGGCGAGACTCCCAGTTCTTTGAGAAAATCTCGAATAAAAGGAGAGAATGGAAATTTAAGCCCTAGCACAGAGGGAAATTCGGTGAAACAGATCCAGCCAGGTCGGATCTAGTCTATCAACTCAGATTGTGGGCAATAGGTGACAGTTCCGGTCGGAAAGCCAGCAGCGGCTACGATTTCCGCCACATCCGCTGGTTTCAGCTCGCAAGAAAATTGGTCTTGGGGCATTAAGGAGTTCGAGGGGGCGAAATAATTGAGACAGTATGGGCAGTTGATTTGCTAATTCAGTGTTACTTAGGATCCCATTCTGATCTTGCAGTTAGCAATGATGAGACATATATTACACCGAGTACTCTCCACCGATCGCACCCTTCCTCTCGTCCTCAGACTTCTTATCATAGAGAATGGTAAGCCGATCGCACCGAGTACTCTCCATCCTTGGTGAAGAACCACACAGGTTCGTCTTGGATCCATGATCAACCAAATGTTGATCCAGAACAACATCAATATCACACGATGGCAGAAGTTCAACTACTCACTTCTCATTCCAGCAACACGTACTCCAGTCGATCGAATCAGAAACACGCATTTCCGGGTCAGCATTCAAAAACTTCCCAGAGATCATAAAAGAATTGGATTGGGGAAGCCATCTATCTCTCCACACATTGAGTGAACTCCCATTCCCAACCTGCCAATAAACACCTTTCAGCCCACCAAGCATCGGGTAAAAGTTGAGATATACTAAAGTAACCATTTCACAATGTTTTCAATTAAAATCGTGACCTAAGACATATCTAAGAGATTCACACACAAACAATAAAAACACTAAGGAAAAAGCTAGATCACACACATTACTTGTGGTCATCAATGTCTATGCCAAGTCGAACAAATCCATTTGACTGCTTTTAGGGGCATAAAAACGATTCAATAAAAGTGATTCCACAAGTCGTAGCTAGATTCACATAACTATGACTTGGAGAAATCCAAATCTAGCTACGACTCAATGTGAAGCTTTCACAGTGGAATTCAAATCTTTCACAGTAGAATCCAAATCTAACTACGATGGATCAAGTAAAGTCATCTCTAAGTCATACCTACGACGTGGAGGAATCCAAACCTGCTACGATTCACATTGTAATTGCTAGATTCAATAAAAGTGAAATGGAACCTAAAAAAACATAATATTAGAGATATGGTATACCAAGCAATTTCTGGGCAGAGGAAGAAGACCGACGGGAGTCGTCGTAATGGCCACCAGCGGGGCTGCTCTAACACTCCTTTAGTCTCCGCTCAGATTCAGGTGCGGCCATGGGGATGAATGTGTACTCTCCTGTAGAAAGATGTATTTGGTCTAGATTCAGTCCCAACCGCCAACTAATTCGCAACAATTTTTCATTATAATAAAGCAGATCGGTCAGAGTTTCACAGAGAATGAGAAAAGGTACCTAATGGATAAGATTTCGATTTCTCCCAGCGCGATTTGCAGATAGAGGCGTCGTAACCCAAGGCGGATAGACCGTCAGTCACCATCTTCCTCAGTTCGTCCTTCCTTTTGAAGCTCTTGCTCTGGTGCTCAACGATTTTCGTTGTGTCTGCCAACAAATTCCTCTATAGACAGCGAACTGAAATCATTCAAGGATTGTACTTTATACATGTAAAAAATCTGAACCGACGGACGGAGTAATTACCTTGATGATGTTGAACGAATCGCCATGGGAGGCAGAATTAGGAGCAAGTTCGCTCCAGGAATCGAATTCGTCGTCGGAGATATCGTGGCTGTTTCGATTGAAGCAATTGCAACGATCGGCGGCCAATGGGATAAATTTGCCGGTTGAGTTGGAGGAGGATTGGAGGTGTTGAGGAGGAGGATCGGCGGCGGAGAAGAGGTAGCTGTGGAGGTCGAGGTTGGGATCGGCGTGGGAGGAGTGATTCGGATCTTGAATCTTCGGCCGCGGTTGTGTTGGGGGATGTGGAAAGGTCCGGGAGCTTTTTCCATGGAAATTGAACAAATTAAGGAGAGAGGGGTTTAAACTTTAGGCATATTCTCAGAGAATATTCCCATAGAGGAAGGGCATATTTCTAAAGAATCGTACTCAAAGCTATTAAAGGTGAAGGTGAAAGGGCTAAATTACAGGAAAACGCAGCAATTAAGCACCACATTTAACGATGTAGATAAGCTTAAATAAAAAATGGCAGTTACGGAGGAGATATGTATAGAGGCTTTTCATTCAATGTATAAATCAGAGAATAAAAAGAGGCCAAAAAACTATATAAAATTGTATAAAATGCTTAGCATTCATTACGCCCCAAAACCTTTCTTTATAGGTTACTATAAAATTGTATAAAATGCTTAGCATTCATTACGCCCCAAAACCTTTCTTTATAGGTTTATTGATAGATAATAGATAATGAAATATTACACAAATCTAGGGATATTATATCTTAGACGATTTATATCTATCTAGTTATCTATCTATCTTGTAGAGCACTCTATCTTTTAGGCCCCTATAAATACATAGAGGGGGGTCATACATTGTACGTTACACAATCATAGACAATACATATATCCGAATACACACAAGTTTAAATCCAATTTTCGCATTCATTCTTTCGATTCTTAAGTTCGTATAGCTTAATTCACGCCCGATCTAGGCTAAGGGATCACCAATCTTACTTGGTTGATTTCTAGCTCTAACAATATTTACAAAAGCAATGATAATGGGTGACTAGAATGCATGTATAACAAACAGTTTTGTTCAATTTAGCCTAAATTAAGCCATGCACCTTGAATGCTTCAAGTTACCATGAGGAATAGTTCTATAACGGCAAAATAGTGTGGGATGAAAGGGGTGGACGGCAATCACTGAGAACGGCTCTGGTCTTGATAAAACTTGAGCAGTTTTTCATTAAGTTCAGCAGCCTTCGAGAATGCAGAGGACAAGTCCTTCAGAGCTGAGAAGATGAGGCATTGGTTGTCCATGATCGCACCCATGAGTTCTGCAGGAGGATACTGAGAAATATTCGCTGGGGCAGAACGGGGCAGAGGACCTGAACTAGACGAGGGAGCGTCTATAGGAGTAGCTGGAGGAGGAGAAGAACCCAAAAGTGCTTGATCAAGAGCGGCAAAGTTTAGGGCTGGCTCTTCTTCTTGAGTGAACTCCTGAGACATAGAAGCGAGCCTTTCTTCTTCTGCTTCAGCGGCCAAGCGTTCTTCCTCAGCCTTCTTTCTAGCTTCCTCAGCCTCAGCTTCTTGCTGTTTGATCACAGAAGGCAACTCTTCATTATGCCTTATCTCGACAAGTCCCTTCTTTGCGTTCCATTTGAAGCCAAGTTCTTCGGAAGGAGCGCTTTCATCATAGGCGTTCTGAGACATAAGGATAAGTTTAACAAGGCCAGGGTACGGCAAGGCATGGCGCTTCCTCCCACACTTAGCCATGTGTTGCATAGCAATTCTGGCTAGATTGATGGGGCGGCGTTCAAGAAGAGCGTCAATGAGTATAATACCATGTGTTTGAACGATTGACTTCTTCTCCTGCCTAGGAAGGACGGCGCGACAGATGAAGTAATGAGCTATGGCGCCTACCTTGCTCAAAACGTGAGCAACCCTGTCCAGTCCCATAGGCCTTTTGCCCTGAAAAACATGTTCAACCAGAGGGAGTTCTTCATCAGTTGTCTCGAACCCGCCTTCTAGAAGAGTGCTTAGCGCGTTGGACGGGGGCTTTTGGGAGCTAAGGCCCATGAAGGCGCGGACCTGGCGTTCATTCACTGATGCTTTCTCACCATCTATTTTGAAGTGGAGAGAGCCATCTTTCGGTTTGTAGCGAAGATCTCTGTAGAACGCTTTCACCTGCTCCTTATCAACAACTGCAGGTGCTGGTCCAACGTTCAACCAGCCTTGAAATCTCAGAAGTTCAAGGAACTCTTGAACGCCATCATCTTGAAATGAGGCAAGCCATTCCTCTGAGTAGATCAACGGGCTGAGAACTTTGACTGGGGCACCATCTGGTTTGCGTTTGCGCTTGCCCTTGGGGGACTCTGAATCCTCGTCGTCAGAAGAACTGTGCTCATCGGAGTCCTCTGACTCTTCACTATTGGCGTCCTGGCCAACACCTTCCTCTGTGCCTTGTGTATTTTCAGCATTGCCACCAGCTGTGGCTTGATCGGCACCAGTAGAGGTCTGACCTTGGGACGTGCCCACAGCGTCCTGAGCCTCTGATTGAATTTCTGTTTGTGGCTCAGCGTCCGCAGGGACTTGGTTGGATTCTGTTTGGATTGTGGGGGAGGGGTTTTCTTGTGAAGCTTGGAGGGGATTGAGGATTGGGAGGGATTGGTTGTAGGGTGGGACTTCTTGAGCATCACGCTCGAGCTCTTCAGAAAGAGATGGCTCGGCGTCCTTGTGAGGGACCTGGTGCTCGCCAGCGTCCTCAGCAACTTGTCCTTTGGCAGGAGCATTCTCAACTCCTTCCGCCTCGTCATTTGAATCCCCAACAACATCTATGAAAGGGGAGGATTGACCAGCAGGCGTTCCTCGTTGGCTCTCAGATGAGCTAGAGGAGGAAGAGGAGATGTGCTCGGGCTCTGGAGCAGCTTGAACCAGGAGCACTTTTGGAGTTTCGGCAGTTTTGCGACGTCTGAACGTGTGCTCAAGTGCGGGACGCTGCTCAACGTCTTCTGGTCCACTCTCGGATGAGGGACGGCGAGATTTGGGGGTCTCGGGGTCCTTGGGTGGCGAGATATGGGCCGGGGCGGATGGGAAGTTTGCGAGATTGAGGGGAGATTAGGGTTTGGGAGGAAAAGGAATGAGGGCATTTTTTCGTGAAGGTTGAGGGGACGGAGGGGGGGTGGGGAGTTGGACTATTGAGATGGGTTGAGGAGGAGGAGTGGATTCTTTAGAGAGGTTGGATGGCCGTTTGGTGGAGCTGGGCCTTTTGGAGAGGGTTTTTGAGGAGGGGACGCTGGAAGTTTTGGCCTTTTTGAGGGGCCTGGGATCATGGGCTTTCTTGGAGCGTCCCTCCTTGAGATGTGATGAAAATTTATCCACAATTTGTGTGGGGTTTGAGGAGGTTGGCTTAGAGGATTTTGAAAGGGGAGATGAAGGGGTTGGACGCTTGAGGATATTTTTGGTGGTGATGGTTGGGACTTGAGGAGGTGGGGGAGAGGGACTTGGCACTCTTGCTTGGAGCATTTTATAGGCCAAGGAGTCCCTAGGGTACATTGGGAAATCCGGAAGGACTGCGTTGTGGAGGTCGGGGATAAGTTCAAGTAAAGGACCCAGATTCTCACCTCCAAACTGTGAAAAGAAGAGAACGTCATCCATCCGTCCTGGTAGGTCTTTGTAGTTTGTTTTGTGAAGACTTGGGATGACGAAGCGTTCAATGAACCTCTCATAGTTCTTTTTCTTTGTTGCATCGTTCTTGACCTCTTGCAAGTCCATGCGTTCCCTGATTAGATTGTAAAGGGTTCGTGGCTTCCTATTGATGAAGTCCACCAATGATTCATTTAGGACGATGGGCTTGGGCTTTTCAATGTAGTGGGACTTCACTAACTTTCTTCTTTTCCCTCCGGTAGACGATCCGGCCACGTTCAACTGTCTTTGAGACATCTTTCAGGTGAGATTTAGTGAGAGAAAGTTGCCGGAGTTCTAGAGAGAAGTCAGAGCAAATTTGAGAGCGAGAAAGTGGTTGAGCGTAATAAATTCTGAGAGCGACTGTTCTGGCCTTATATAGAGGAAGCGGTGGCACAAGCTGTAATTACCACTATTTTACTGTGCGACACGTGGCAAAACTTCCCCCTTAAGATTTTAGCAAAAGCAACGGTCACTGTTCACACTTTAAAAGTTCAAATTTCTGACTCTTCAACTTCTTCTCAAATACTGAACTGGCGTCCTCTCTTATAAGCACTGAGCGTCCTCTTATACTTAGCAAAATTTTACGTCTTCAAGCAAACCAACGACCAATTTACCGTCCTTGTGATCACCTTTCGAACCAATTAAGAACAAAGCAAGTACGTCCCGTAAAAGAAAATGTGAAGCTCATATGACGCTTTTGCGGAGTTCTCGGCTAGGGTAAGCTTAGAGTTCCCATCATTTTGGCTTATAATGAGGGTTGGGTGATCAGGGATACTCTTTTCAAGACAAAATAGAGAAAATTTGAATGGCGTTCCAAAGTAGCAAACACATGAAGTTTTAGACTAGCGTCCTTGCAAATATGAATTTAATGCATAACAGTCCTTAAACACTTAGAATCTACAAAACATAGCCAATCATTGAGGGAATAGTAGAACGGGACTTGTTACTTAAAAGTTATCATCCCCAAGAGCAGCCTTAGATGCTCATAGGGACGTCTATCAAGCGCCTTAGTGAAAATATCAGCTATTTGGTCTTCAGTCCTTACATGCTCCATACTAATGAGTCCTAGTTCAACATTATCACGCAAGAAATGATGCCTTATATGAATATGCTTTGTGCGTGAATGAAAAACATGATTCTTAGAAATTTCAATAGCACTTGTGTTATCACAACGAATGGGAATAGTTTCAAGATTGATACCATAGTCCTCTAGTTGATATTTGATCCAGATAACTTGTGAACAGCACGAGGCAGCATCAACGTACTCGGCTTCCGCAGTTGAAAGCGCCACAGAGTTCTGTTTCTTAGATCCCCAAGAGACTAAGCATGAACTAAGGAACTGTGCCATTCCTGAAGTGCTTTTTCTATCAATCACATGACCAGCATAATCAGCGTCCGAGTAGCCAACAAGCTTGAAGGACGTCTTCCTAGGGTACCAAAGACAAAGATCGTCGCGTCCTTTGAGGTAGCGAAAGATCCTCTTGACTTCTTGCATTTGAGACTCCTTTGGATTTGCCTGGAAGCGTGCACACAAGCAAACGGCAAACATAATGTCGGGACGGCTTGCTGTCAAGTAAAGCAAAGAACCAATCATTCCTCTGTAAAGCTTTTGATCAACGTCCTTTCCCTGTTCATCTGCGTAAAGACGCGAGTTTGGAGAACAAGGGGTTGCAACAGGTTTGGACGTGTTCATTCCGTACTTCTCAAGCATTTCACGGACATATTTTTGTTGGTGAATGCGCGTCCCTTCCTTGAGTTGATTGATTTGAAGTCCCAAGAAGAAATTGAGTTCTCCAATGAGGGACATCTCAAACTCACTACTCATTAAGGACTTGAACTCATCTACAAGCTTCATGTTAGTACTACCAAAGACTATATCATCAACATAGACTTGGGCAATTAAAATGTCTTTGTGAACTTTCTTTATGAATAAAGTTTTATCAATTGAACCTTTAGTGTACCCATGAGACAAAAGGAAGGACGCAAACCTGTCGTACCATGCACGAGGGGCTTGCTTGAGTCTATAGAGCGCTTTGTCCAAGTAGTACACATGATCTGGGTGAGAGGCGTCCTCGAAGCCAGGCGGCTGAGCAACATACACTTCCTCCTTTAGCTTTCCATTGAGAAAGGCAGTCTTAACGTCCATCTGAAATAACTTGAATCCTTTGTGAGCGGCAAAGGCAATAAGGAGACGAACGGCTTCAATTCTAGCAACAGGAGCAAAGGTCTCATCGTAGTCTATGCCTTCCTCTTGCTTGAATCCTTGAGCCACCAGTCTTGCCTTGTTCCTTGACACACGTCCACTCTCATCAAGCTTATTTCTGAACACCCATCGCGTCCCTATGATATTTTTGCCTTTGGGACGTGGTACGAGAGTCCAAACTTTGTTCCTTTCAAACTGATTGAGTTCTTCTTGCATCGCTTGAATCCAGTCAGCGTCCTGGAGTGCTTCTTTGATATTCTTTGGCTCCACCATAGAGACAAAGGCATTGAATGCACAGAAAGCTAAATTTGCACTCTGGGACTTGCTTGCAGCTGACCTTGTTTGAACGCCTTGAGAAGGATCAGAGACAATTTGAGAAGTTGGGTGGTCCCTAGAGAAGCGGGACTCCCTTTGAAACAATTGAGCAAATCTTGGATCAATGTCTCCATCAGAATCATCACTATCATTTTGAGCATCGTCCTCAATGTGTTCCCCCTCAGAGAGAGCGTCCACACCTTGACGTTGCTCGCCTTGTTGACTTGATTCAGCTACATCTTGTTGAACTGGGGATTCACTACGAGAGGGAACTCCTTGAACAACACTGGGAGCGCCCACTGAGACTTCTTCAGGATTTGGAGAGGCGTCCTTAGGGACATAGTATTTTCCAAAAGTCCAATCTTCAGCTTCATCTTCAGAGTCGTCCTGTTGTTGTGAAGAAGAGCGTTCTTTCTTACTTGGTTTTTCTTTGTTAGAAGAACTTTCTTTGAACACAACATGAATACTCTCCTCAAGCTTTAGAGTCCTTTTGTTGAAAACTCTATATGCTTTGCTGGTAAGAGAGTACCCAAGGAATATGGCTTCATCACTCCTTGCATCAAATTTTCCAAGTTTTTCTTTATCATTGTTGTGGACGAAACACTTGCACCCAAAAACTCTGAGATAGTCAATGCGAGGCTTCCTTCCATGCAACAGCTCATAGGACGTCTTCTTTAGCAAAGGACGGATCATGGCACGATTGATGATATAACATGTTGTAGCAATAGTTTCCGCCCAGAAGTACTTGGAAACGCTATTTGCCAAGAGCATAGTTCTTGCCATATCCTCCAACGTCCTGTTCTTTCTTTCCACAACTCCATTTTGTTAAGGGGTCCTTGGAGCTGAGAAGTTGTGCGAGACACCATGTTGATCACAGTAGGCCAGGAACTCTGAATTTTGGAACTCCGTTCCATGGTCTGATCTTATGGCTTTGAGAGGCGTCTCAAGGGCAACTTCCACTTGTTTGATGTAGACTTTGAACGCATTGAAACAATCTGCTTTTGACACCAAGAAAAGAACCCAAGTGAATCGAGAAAAATCATCTACGAGAACGTAAATGTACCTCTTTCCACCGTAGCTCAACGTCTTCATTGGTCCACAAAGATCCATATGGAGAAGTTCCAAAGGCTTCTTTGTACTTACTTCGTTCTTGGATTTGAAGGACGTTCTTGTTTGCTTCCCTTTAATACAAGCTTCACACTGTTCAACTTTCTCAGGATCAATTCGGGGAAGTCCTTTCACAAGATTTCGCTGGTGTAGCTTGAGGATTGTGCTTGGTCCAGCATGGCCAAGTCGGCGATGCCAAAGATCAGCGTCCTCCTTTGAAGCAGATAGACACAACTCTGATTTAGGCTTGAACTCCTGGTTAAAGATGTAGACATTGTTCTGGCGTACTCCTTTGAGAAAGACTTTGTTTGATTTCTTGTTGATGACTAGGCACTCCTTTGAGTCAAATGTGACTAGATTTTCACCTTGATCACACATTTGGGAGACGCTAAGAAGATTGAAGCCAAGTCCTTCAACAAGACTGACATTTGTTGCTTTGATGGACGGATTGAGAATAGCAGTTCCCGTTCCTTTGATCTTTCCTTTGCCCTTGTTGCCAAACGAGACAGTTCCTCCCGTGGCACTACTTTGGATAGAAGTGAGATGGATCTGGCTTCCTGTCATATGATTTGAGGCGCCACTATCGATGATCCATGGGCGTCCCCTCACTTCCACCTGCCATAACAACGTTAGTGTTTGGCGACCCAGGCAAGGTGTTCCTTACCTGGTTCGTTACAGAAATAGAACTCTGGTTCTGGCATGTAGTCATTTATATTTACATCATTTGAAATAGCATGCTTGCGGAAAGAGTTCCTAGAGCGTCTAGAACGCCTAGGATTAGCCTTAGGAACGGACTTATCATTTTCATTGTTAGTCCTAGCAGCTTTTCCTTTTTCAACATCTTCCTTTAGTTTTAAGCAATCATATTTGAAGTGATCTCCTTGTCCACAGTACCAACACGTCCTATAGTAAGTACCAAGATAGTACTTCTTATTGGGACGCTGGATCTTGTTTTCTTTCATCTTTTGAGGATTACAAACTTTTGAACCGTCCCCTTTAGCAATCTTCTTGTAGATCCTATGACTGGTGGAGTTCGTGTAGTAGTCTTCCTTTCCTAATTCTCCACTCTCTAGAACTCTAATTCTTTCAAGAAGGTTTTTGGTTTTCTCCCTTTCAAGTTCAAGTTCTGAAGTTTTGCTTGCCTCAAAGTCACTAGGAAGAGAGTTCTTAGTGTCAGATTCATAACCTAGACCTCTCTTAGCTGGGACAAAGATCATTGGTCTCACTTCTTCAACTATGGGACTCTTACCCATCACTTTCACTTCTTCCCTAAGCTTAGCGTTCTCAAGTTTGAGACACATGATTTCAGTTTTTAGGGACTTAGTTTCTTCACATGAGGACTCTAGTTGAATGGTCATGGAACTGCAGTTTTCACATTCAACCACAATGTTTTCATTTTCAAGTTCATCCATTCTATTTTGCATGATCACACTTTCTTCCATGATTTTACCAATGAGCTTAATAAGTTTAGACTTAGAACAATTTTCTAGAGAACTCATCATAGACTCACGAGTTACCTCATTTTCAGATTTCGGAGCGTTCTTTTCAACAGCTGTGACGTCCTCTATAGCCATGAATGCTACTTGCTCATCATCAGAGGTGTCCTCAAGAGCTATGTATGCCGCTTGTTCATCGGGATCTTCATCATCATCTGATGAACTAACATTATCCCATGCAGATGCGAACGCTCCAATGAGGGCCTTTGTCTTCATCTCCTTTGAAGACATTCCCATCGTACATTTTTTAGCAAAGTGTCCTTTCTTGTTACATTTGTAGCAAGTATGTTCTTTCATCTCTGCCTCTGTGTACTTAGGACTTTCTTTCTTGGGCATCTTGTGTTTGTTGAAATATTTGCTCCTTTTGCCATAAGAACGGAGAGCTCTGTGGATAAGAGCAACTTCATCTTCTTCATCTAGCTGTTCTTTAGTCTTGCTTTCTCTCTCCCTTAAGGCTTGAACGCGCATCTTCTCGCGGTTCTCATTTTTGTTGGCTTCCACCATTACAACAATTTCTTGTTGACGACGAAGATACTCAGCGTACTCTGGTGTTGTCGACGCCAAAGCAAGATCAGTTTGAGGATTCTGTCCTAGTTTAGCCATGTCAGAGATTCTTCTTTCTTCGTACTGCCTGAGCTTCCCATAGATTTCTTCCATATCTAGAGTTTTGTTGGCTGTATTCTCTTTGAACGTTGTCCTGTCAAAGTTCTAGACTCCGGTCAACCCATCAATGATCACTTAAACTCTATTCCTCATGGAGATTTCTGTTTCTGGGATGCCCAGGTTCCTCATCTTGGTGACAAGGGCCTCAAAACGGTACGAGTAGTCATTCACCGTTTCATTTGGCAGCATACTAAAAGCATAGAACTCCTTATTGATTTTCAGCTGGACGTCCTCCTTCATTTCAGCGGTTCCCACATGGAACTTCTCAAGAGCTTCCCACTGTTGTTTCGCTGTTGGCAAGTTGCTAACTCGAGTGGCGTCCCTTTCGCATAGGGACGCTTGAAGGAAGAAAATAGCTTTTGCGTTGGTTTCCATCAACTTAAACTCGTCAGGACCCCACTCGTCCTCCTTATCAGCTTTGTCAGCAGGAACCTTGAGATCTCCCTTCATAATGACCTTCCAGCATTGATAATTTTGACTTCTGCAGAAATTTTCAAACCTTGTCTTCCAGCGGTTGAAGTTACCGTCCGTCAGGCGCGGAGGCTTCACAAAAGAGATTCCAATGGGTTCCATGTCCATCTTTACCTGCAACTCAGTAAGAATCTAGAGAACCTGCTCTGATACCAATTGTTGGATCGTTAGTACTGAGGAACGTCCTTTACTTTAGTAAAGGCGTCCTTTGGTTAGGCGTCCCTACGAGGAGTAGGGGCGTCCTTGAGTAATGCAGCGGAATAAAGTACTAAACAGATAATAGATGAACGCAGTGAATTATAGAGGAACCACTCAAGACCAAGTAGTCCTTGAGTGTAAACCTCTACCTCCTTGGAGGATTTTTGAATAGTTCTTTCCTTTCTATTGAACGATCTTACAGTCGTACTGACGAGCCTTTACAGTTCTCTGACACTTAGCTTTTCCCTAAGTTCACTTGTAAAGAACTCCTTTAAGCCTACAACTTAAGCTAGTTCAATCTACTAAAGGACTCTATTCCTACGTTCTGCAGTACTTCGCAGAACTCTCTCTCTCTTTTTGGGTTTTTCTGAGTACAAACAGTTTTGTGTTTTGATTACAATTCTGACTCGATCTAGCACAACTCTTAGCACTGTTCTTGAGTTCTTGCGCTAGTTCTTCGTGTTCTTGAGTGAGCCGCTTTCCTTTGATTCTCTCTGAATATTCTCTGAAAGCGTTAACGTCACAATAAATGCCTTGGGTATTTATAGGACTTGGGGAAGGGCGTCATTTCTTTGGGACGATCATGCCCTTCGAGGACGTGGCTACAGGATCTTCCTCCACGTAGAAGGGCGGTGAAGAGGAAGCTTCCTGTATCCAGCTGTGTATGATGAACTCCGTTACAGGATCGGTCGCCACGTGTTGATGGACTCTGCAACAGGATCGTCCGCCACGTAGTGTTGGACTCCGCTACAGGATCGGTCTCCACGTGTCCTTGGATGATCAAACGTTGTCGAGTGATGTCATCCTGTCGGCTAGTGAGTAAGGACTCCTTTCTTGCATTCCTACTTGCTTGGGACTCCGTCCTTGTTCAAGTAGTCTCTAACTGATCCTTACTTCCTGTTAGCTAGCGTCCCTAAGCTTATGAGACGCCCATACACACTTGTTGTCCTTTTGTCACTGGCGTTCCTGAACACTTGGACAATTTTATTAGAATCAAAGTGAGTTTGTCATATCAAAACTAAGGGACGGTTGTGTGGTACACTAACAAGTACGCAAGCGTTCTTGATAGCGTCCCAACACAAAGCTTCTTCGTAGAAAGAATAAAAACCATAATTTGTAATGGTTAGCAAAAAGAGGATTGCTGTGTTGACATTGGTTATTGCCAGATAGTATAAAATCTGGTAGAAAAAATACAGCAAAAAACCATTAATGCAGCAAAAACAAACCCTTCAAGATTTTATAAAGTCAATTATTGTCATATCGTATTCAAAACAATAGTCAAATGTTTCTTAGGAGAATTTGTATATCTTGTTAGTAGGTTGATAAGTCAAACATAAATATTCTTTTTTAGGATGGCTCACAATAGTCAAAGGCTTCTTTTATACATATATAAGAAAGGCAGTTATTTTTGAAGAGAGTATTAATACATACATCCTGCATCTTGTATGTCCTGTTACTAGGTTGATTAAGTCCACAGAGCAATCAGATTTTGGCTTCTATTTGACTTCTTTTATAGGATGAATATCTTCACATATATATTTCTTAGCATTACAGTGAAAGTCCAAATTAATATAGGATATGAATTGTCTGTTACAATTGATGCATTCCAAAGAAAGAGCAAGAGGTTCTAATTGAAGTTATGTTTACAACGAAAAACAAAAAAAACTCATGTCAGTACTTCCCAAGAAATGATTATTATATGACTTAACCTGATTTAGCACTAAGAACCAAAAAAATATTCAATTCTAGAGACAAGAATGTGAAACCATGTACATTCGAATTCCAAAAATGTTGGCCTCAAATTGACAATCAATGCAAACCTGCAGTTATGCTTACAAACCTGTAGTGATTAGATCAGCACAGTAGACCCTTGCAAAAAAAATCTAGATAGACATCCTGCAAGTATTCGGGATAAGAATGATTAAGGATTTCAAGTAATTAAAAAACCATTTTCACAAGACAAGCATATACATATATTATTTTATAGGCACGACAGATTCACAAGCATATATATTATTTTGCATGCCAACAGACTGTGAAAATTTTTTCTTTTAAGTATTATAAACCACATCCTCCTGTCAAAGTTTTTGTGTACCTATGTAGTCAATAAAGCTCTCTAGGAGGATTATGAACAATAAAACACCATTCTTGTTTCTTAGGATCTTCTACAAAATATACTTGATGTGCTTGAGAAGCAAAGATGAATGGCTCTCCTTCACAAATGTACTTATTACGATTAATTCTAGTGAGTCCAAAATCATCCTTTTCAGCTTGAAACCATCTACACTTGAACAAGACAACATTATTACACCCTTGATAATAGATTTCGATGATGTCCTGGATTGACCCATAATAAGCAACATCTCCCATTATCGGATTTTGATCATTACTACTAGAGAAACTAGGAGTCAGGGCTATTAGAGTTACTCCATGATTTTGAGTAACAGAATTCGCATCACGATTTGCAGTGTGAAACGAATATCCATTAATAGAATATCCTGTGTACTTTTTTGCAATATTAGATGGTCCAACCGATAGCCATTTGTTAGGCTCAGTTACTTCTTCGCCTAGCTCAATCGCATGAAAAACCTTCTCCTTGAACCAATCAACAAAATTTTTGTTATGAACATTTGCACTATCCCATTTCTTTTTTCTTGGATGGCTCACAATAGTCAAATGCTCCCTGCATGCAATTCATACAAATTAACTTCATTAATTGAATAAAACAGTCCAAAATGTCACACACTGTGATATCGAGCTTACTTGATGTATCTCTCAACTTCATCTAATCCACAATTAAATAAAACATATTTCTAAGCTTGATTCCAAACTGCGATATCGAGCTTATAAGCACCAGACTCACTGAATGATCTTCCTTTTCCTATTATAGGAGTACCTCCTTTTGGCAACACAGTTTCTTCATCCCCAGAGTCAACATCTTCCCCCGCTGCACTAGAAGCAGCCACAGATTCTCCTAAATACCTTGCACAAAATGTCACACACTCCTTGGCAATGTATCCTTCAGCTATTGAACCCTCGGACTGACTCTTATTTCGAACATATGACTTTAATTGTCAAAGTTATCGTTCAATAGGATACATCCATCTCGAACACACCGGTCCACCGAGCCTCATTTCCTCCACTATGTGAACTGGTAGATGCACCATTATATAAAAAAAAAGCAGGGGGGAAATCTTTTCAAACTCACAGAGGATATCAATAATATTTTTCTGTAACTGATTGAGATCCTTTGGATTAATAACCTTACTACAAACTCCCGTAAAAAAATGGCTCAGTTTAATTAATGGGAGTGCAACATCTTTAGGCAATGTCACCTTTGCTGCAATAGGCAACAAATGTTGTATTAGAAGATGGGTGTCATGCCTTTTGTATCTAGCAACCTTTCTCTCAGCAACTTGGACAGAATGTGCAATGTTAGAGCCACAATCTTTTGGTAACTTGGCCCTTTTCAATACATCACAGAATCTGCGTTTTTCCCGTGTTGCCATCCAAAATCTCGCATTTCAACTTTGCCATCAGCATGTTCTTTAAGATGAAGCTCAGGCATTATATTCATGTCTTCCAAATCCATACGGGCTTTAATGTGATCTTTTGTTTTTCCAGACATATCTAGCAAAGCTCGAAGTACATTATCACAAACATTTTTCTCGATGTGCATCACATCAAGATAATGACAACAAGAAATATTCTCCCAGTATCCTAATTGGAAAAATATTGGCAACTTCCTCCGTGGATTTTCCTCATCTGCTCTCTTTCTGTTCCTCTTCTTCGTGTATTCTTTCTTCCCAAACTCATTTTCATAGCCAGCCAACAATGCTAAAATGTCGGCCCCTGTTAGACGATCAGGTGCAACAGTTGTATCACTCTTTCGAGGATCATCAATCTCCAAGAATCTCTGGTGATTCATATAATAGGTTTTTCTACTTTTATTCAAATACACTGAGCTCATTTCATAGTGCCAATCTGGGCAAGCACTCTTCCCTTTTGTACTCCAGCCAGACAGCATCGAATAAGCAGGGAAATCACTAACAGTTAACCTCAATGTTGCATACATCCTGAACATTTCTTTCTTTGCAGCATCATAAGTCTCTACCCGGCCCGAACTCCCATAGCTCTTTGAGATCCTTAATCAAAGGTTGTAGGTAGATATCTATGTCATTTCTAGGAGAATGTGGACCAGGAATCAACAATGCAAGTAGGAAAAATTCAGGTTTCATACACATCCATGGAGGCAGGTTATAATTCATCAATATAACAGGCCATGTGCTATGAGAAATACTCATTGTGGTGAAAGGGTTAAACCCATCGGTTGCCAAACCCAACCTCACATTACGAGGTTCTTGAGCAAATTTAGGAAATGTCAAGTCAAATTTTTTCCATGAATCACCATCTGCAGGATGCCTTAACAGACCGTCCTTAGGTCGACCGCTCCAACGCCATGTCATCTCTGATGCTGTCCTAGAGCACATAAATAATCTCTGTAACCTCTTCTTAATAGGAAAGTACCTCAAAATCTTAAAAAGGAACTTGCCGAGGTTTTCCATTTATATCAGATCTCTTATCTACTTTCCACCTAGGGGAGTTACAAAGATCACAATGTGTCGCCCCTGCTCAATCCTCCCAATAGAGCATACAATCATTCTGACAAGCATCTATTTTAACATAATTCATGCCTAATCCCTTCAAGACCCTCTTTGCTTCACTAAAAGAAGATGGCAGCTTTGCATCAGGTTGCATAACTCGTAAAATCTTTAACAACTCATCAAAGGCGCCATTACTGAGTTTATTATCACACTTAAATAGAACCAATCTGATAGTAAAAGAAAGTTTGGAGAAGTTCTTGCAACCCGGATATAACTCTTGCTGGCCCTCTTCCATTAACTTGTAGAAATTTTTCGTGTCTTCATCAGGATCAATTCTGAAAGTGTCCTGCAGTAATCCATCGATGTCATCCTGTCTGAATACTTCTTCAGTGCATTCATGTGCCTCTTCAATATTCACATGTGACTGCAATTGCTCCTCTAATCCAAGAAGAAACCCATTGGAAATGACATGGTCTTTCACGATATCCTTTTCGTGAAACCAAAAGCGATTGCAACAATTTTTACATGGGCAAGCTATTTGTTCTCCTTGAGCTCTCGTTGCAAACGCGTTTTCTAAGTATTTATCCAATCCTTTTACAAATTCATTTGTGCATCTAAGAAATGCATACCAAGTGTCCATTTCTGTACTTTTTTTAAAAAATACAGAATGCAGCTTAGTTACTTGGGATACAGCCTAGTATCTCTAAGAAAACAGAGTTTTGTACTCTAAGTAAATAATACAACATGTAGAATTCAACTTAGTTCATTGATAGCCTAGTATCTTTAAATCAAGAAGCATTTTTTTCTAGTAAATAGTAATGGATAATATTCCAAATTGTAGACAGAAGATCAAATCAAGAATAAAGTAGATCACATAACTGATGAATACATACTATACCAAATGACATCTAGATCAAATCAAAAATTAAGTAAAATATGTAGATGAAGGAGTGATGACTAACCTTAAAACATAAGAGGAGAAGCAGCAGGACAAGTGCAACAGTTGGTGTCAAACCCCACATAGGAGACAAAAGATAGAGAAGCAGTAGAGAAAGCAAGTTAGTTACAAGCATATAAGAAGCAACCAAAAATTTACAAGTGATTGTAGTAAGATGTTAAACATTTCATGACCCTAATGTAATGCATGAACCTAATACTATAATGCATGTTCTATTGTAAGATCCGAGAGTGGGTAAGAAATCATAAGATTCTTCCCGTCCTATCGTGGATCTATGAATAACCTAATATTTTAAGATCCGATAGTGGGTAAGACATCATAAGATGCTTCCCGTCCTATCCAGGATCTACATATCGCATATAATTAATAATAATAGTATGAATCAATTAGAGACAAACCATATATCAAATATACACTACTAGTGAGCAGGTCCTGTCTAATCATCCTAGCTGACATGCATTAAGTATCTAAACACACCCCTAGCTTAATGTGATGCAATATGAGTAATCTAAACACACCCTTAGCTTAGAACTTTAAACTAGAATGCACAGCATGAAACAATATAGGAGCAAACCAACAAACAGCAAATGAATGTACATTTGAAATATAGTTGAATGTAATAGATTATAATATTTTATGATCTGAGATGATGTTATAATATTGAAGCAAAGTGAGCAAAGTGATTGGTTTCAGCATAGACTGCTTAAATTAGTTCCTCCGATGACATGGACTAATATATAATGAAGGGATCATGACACTTCTTCCCAGGATCAGAATGCAAGGAGTAGACATCAAGTGAGTTGACAATAAAGAAAAATGAAAAAATGACAGGTTGCATTTTCCTTTTAGGGGCTGGCAACCTTGATTTTTAAAAAACTAACATTCAGTATTGTTTTTGACCTAACATTTATCTCTAAAAAAGCTAATCCAGTTATCCATTCATCTCTATACTTGTTTGTAGCATTTTTTACCTAACATCCAGTTATTCATTCAATACTAAAAATATTTAGATTTCTGAAGGCCCTAACAGCTCTATAGTACCCTTTTTTTGTGTAATCAGGTGCTTGATATCATTAGTGCTCTATGGTACTTCTGGAAAGGAATGACCCATTTGTTGGGAGCTCAACCTAAATCCTACCAGTCCTCTAGGAATCTTTTACAAATAAACCAGGCTGAAACATATTTGGATGATAGACAGCAAACAGAATGCATACAAAGATATAAATAATGCAACACAACGCAACTACACAGAACATCTAACACCTTCAATGATGTCCAAAGAAATGAGCTAGACCTAATCTTTCTTCTACTACAGAGTGCTCAAACAGAATCTGTTGTCTCCACATTGTTTCGACAAATATTTTTGAGTGAGACCAAAGAAAGACCACAATAGCCAATGCAATGTTCAACAAAGTTTTTTTCCAGTGAATGATCATTTCTTAAACCAACACAATTGTCCAGATATTTAGTAACCCTATGAAAATTACCAAATCAATTCCAACTATAAGAAAATCCACAAAGATGAACAATTTCACCAGTGTAATGCCAACTTGAGCAATCAATCAATCACATGAGATAAACAAGATCAACAAATACAAATGAAACACCAAAAAACCTATCATGTAATCAGGTGCATTATCCTTCCAATGTTCACATAAAGTATAACATGACCAGAGTGTATCAAGCTACATGAATTACATTACGGTCAATGTTGGATCGTAAGTCAGTTAATGAAGGCGTCCTTAACTGGGTTAAGGGCGTCCTTTAGTGCAGCGGAAAGAAGACTTAACAGAATACAAGATAAGATAAGTGAACACAGGTATTTATAGAGGAACCCCACTAAGACCAACTAGTCTTATGGGTAAACCTCTACCTCCGTTGGAGGATTTTCAATAGCCGTCCCTTATCTTATTAAGAGTGAGTCCTTACAACTTAGGCGAGTCGTTACACTTCTCTGAGCTAAGCGTCCGTCCTTAGCCTCACTAGTAACACTCCTTTCAACCTAACAAGTAACCTAACACTCTTAGCTATAAGGAAGCTATCACTCACGTCTCTCACGGTTCGTTGTGAGAGACAAACTACAACTCTAACTGATTTGTGGTTTGTTTTGGATTTGATGTGGTTGGACTTTCTTTCTCTTGCTTCAAGCTCACTTGATCTTCTTGATCTTCGTTCTTGTTCTTGAATGCTTCGGGAGAGCTTGAGAGAAAGTCTTCAAAGTCCACACTTTCACACCCACCCCGCTATGCATACCCCTTGGAGGGTATTTATAGCGGAAGTGGTTCTTGTCCTCTAGCGTCCTCTGAGACTTGGCAAGATCCTCGATCTTTGATCAACGGTGCGATGAGCCTCTTGAGGAAGTCAACTCTGTTGACGCTTGGGAAGCCTCCGCGTGGTCAGGGGACCATCGCTGGGAAAGCGACATCTTTGGAATTGTCTACACGTGTCCAGACAAGGGAAGCTTCCTTCTGAGGACTACGGCCGAACGTGATGTAATCATGTTGGAGCGGCCTTGATTTGAATTTGAACCTCGTCCGTATTTTGGCGCGCGTCCCTTCTTGATGAGGACGCCGTCCTATCTTCGCAGGAACTTCGCCAATTACGTTCAGCTTTGGAGGTTCTCTTGTCGTGCGTCCCTACAGCCTAGGGACTGCCGTTCACTTGTTGTCCTTTTCGTTCATGTGCGTCCTTTAGACTTACCTGAGATCAACACTTGGACAACTTATCAAATACATTTGAGTTTGTCATTATCAAAACAAGGGACGATTATTATTGGTTTTGATATTAATGACTGTTGTCCTTAATATCGTCCCAACAATTTCCCCCTTTTTGATGATGACAAACTCCTTTGAGTAAAGCACACATGAAGTAAAGCTTTTAGCATGAGAGACTACACTTTGATTTTCTTTTCAGCTTAGGTTGGCATGTAACACATTCTTTTAAGAGCGTTCTCTTTAATTCCTAACTAGCGTCCTTTGGACTTGGCCGAAATTCCCCCTAAACACATGCTTTCTATCACAACTTAAACACGATCGCATCTCTGCAAAACTATACTTCCCCCTTTTGGCATCATCGAAAAGGAGAACAAGTCGAAAAGCATGCAGGCACAAAGTCATAACTAGAGAAAGGAACGCTTAGACACATTGAAGCACAAATGTAATGAACGACATTCATAAGCAGGAGAAGTACGATCATTACAATCATTCACACAAGATTGTTCAAAACGGGGACATCGTCCCAAAGTCTTAACAAAAACAAAAGAAAAGATAAACTGTTTCAGGGTTAGAGAGGGGGGAGGTGATCATTTGCGAGGACGCTTGCCAAGGGCCTTGAGGTGTTGCTCCTGAAGATGGTTGTTCTGTGCAAGGAGCTCGTTGTTGCGTTCCAGAAGAGGGTATGGAGAGTGTCGTGAACCTGTTGGATTAGATCAATCATCATGCACTGGTTCTCGATCATCATTCCCATCAGATACTTCGTAGAGTGCCTCTCGGCCTCATCAGGGACGCTCATACCATCGAGCTCGTCCTCTTCATCAGCAGCGTCCTCTGCTGGCGTCCCTACTACATGCAAATTTTCAGCCGAATCACCTTGAGTATCTGTAGCAGCAGCAGCAGCGGCAGCCTTGGCTTTCCTCTGAGCCTCTTTCTGTTCCTTTTCCATTTGGCGTTTGACTGATGGGAGCGGCTCATCACAACGAAGTTTGCCAACTGGGGCAGGGTGATTTGCCTAACGTCCCAGTGAATGCCAAAGGACTTTTCTTCCGTAGGGGCATAGAGGCCTTGCTGCTGAAGAATCTGTTTAACTAGTCCTGGGAAGGGAAGGGAGTGTCTGCCTCCTGTGCACTTGCCCATATGCTCCAACCTCCAAGATAACCCGCGGCAAATTTATGGGCTTGCGTTCCAAGAAGGCGTCCAGTAGGATACTATCAGTGATCTGGACTATTGACTTCTTTTCTTGGCGGGGGACGACCATGCGCACTATGAAGTGATGCGCAAGGACGCCCGTCTTGGAAAGGCAGTGGGCGACTCTGTCCTTAGCGGCTGGTTGTCTCCCATTGAATATTCTGTTGAAGATCTCTTCCTGGGAGAAACGACCGAAATTTTTGTTGGGAAGGTCGTGCATAGCATCTAGCGGAGAAGGACGCAGGACGGTACCCTCAGCAATTGAGTACTCGTCCCCATCAATCTCGAAAGTCCCTTGAGGCTTCCCTTTTACTTCTGATATTTCAAACTTTGAGTAAAAGCGGAGGACCTGGTCGGGGTCGACTTCTGCGGCCTCGGCGCCTAGGTGCGTCCAACCCTGGAACTCAAGCAGTTCCAAAAACTCAGATCGCTGGTTTTCTTCAAGGAATTGGGCTGTGAACAGGAGCGGCGGCAAAATTTTCTTCAAGCGTTTTTGCTTACTGCCGTTGTGGACAATCACTTCATCACCGGCATCTTCTTCATCACCGTCTCCCTCCTCATCCTCATGTTCATCTTCCTGAGGGGCAGCATCATCCTCGGAGACCTCGTCCCCTTGGTCATGGGACTCGGTCATCTCATGGTCCTCAGTAGTGGACGCCGGTGCTGGAGGAGGCGCGTCCACAGCTGGAGTCCTTGCCAAGGACTCTGTAGGGACTTCAGAATGAGCCGTCCCTTGAACTTGGGCAGTTTCCTCGACGGCCGGAGCAGGCGGAGGAGGAGGGGTTTGAGCTTTAGGAGGAGAGGGAGAGGGAGTGCGGATCTTGGCCTTTTGTGCGGGGGTAGAAGAGGTGCTAGGCGGAGCCACAGAGATAGGCTTTACCTTGAGCGGAGCAGGAGGAGGAGGACGCTTTTTAGCCGGGGAGTCCTCGAGCGTAATGACGTTGGGCACAGCGTCCTTGGCCTGGACCTGTACTCGAGGAGCGTCCCTTTGAGCCTTTGGCAGAGGCTTGGCCAGGTCCGCCTCTATCTACGCTTCAAGCGGATCCGCAGCCGTCTCAGAAGCAGGAGTCACGTCCTCTACCCTTGGTGGTGGAGGAGGGAGCAATGGCACGTCCTGCAGACTCTGCTGTATCGCTGCAGCAACGGCGTCCGCTTTAGCCTTGGCCTGGCGCGCTTTCTCTTCTTTTTCGAGCTGAATCTCGGAAAGGCGGATGGCGGCCATCTCTTGCTCGGTGACGCCCTCAATCTGAGCAGATGTTTTGAGTCGGCGTTTGGGCGCGGGAGGGGGGGAGGATGGGATTGGCTTTGGTGGAGAGGAGGAAGGGCCTTTTATTTGGAGCGATTTGGACGGAGGGGGAGAGGAAGGCCTTTTGCGTTTTTGGGAAGGGACGGAGCCCGCAGGAGCCACAACGAACTCCATGATATCAGGGAGCAGTTTGGCGAGCTCGTCCACGGTTCCACCAAACGAATCAGAAATGATCCCTGGCCCCATGAACGGTGGGTTGGTGTGATTGGTTTCTTCAAGGCGGGGCCTGACATAGGTGATCATGAAGTAGTGGAGAAGTCTTTGGATTTTAGGAGGATGGTCGTGAGTGGACGCCCTAAGACAAATGTTGGCGAGCGTCCTTGGCTCTTTTTCAAGCCAGTCCTCAATGAGTGGGTCGAGGGGAGGACGGCGTTTTGGTTGGGCGGGGAGGCCTCCGATGGAGCCTTTGGCAACATTGGCTGGTTCAGGCTCGGGTTTGAAGGGCTTCTCCAGAAATTGGAAGCGCTTGTGAGCGGGTTTAGATTGGGATCGGGAAGATTGGGGTTTTTGTGGAGGTGGTTGGGAGCGAAGGGGTTGGGGAGGGGTGTTGGAGTGGCGGCGCTGGGTGGATTGGGATGAAGAATGGTGGCGAGGGGGTTCTTGGCGGCCGGAAGGTCTGCCTCTTGACTCCATTAAAGACCGGCCTTTCACCGGAGGAGATCTCGAGGAGCTAGGGTTTTTCGCCGCCGACGAGGGAGAGGGGTTTTTAGAAGCTCTGGTGTTGGCCATTTTGAGAGAGGGTTTATATAGAGGAAGATTAGGGTTTAGGGCGAGATTTCGGGATGCGTTTGAAGATTTTGAAGATCTTGAGAGATTTCTATAAGTGAGCAAACAACAGATGAGCGAAGAAAGTTTTTCGGAGTGCACAGGTGGGTATTTATAGGAAGAAGACGAAGTTGGACGGTCAGGGGTAACAGGGTCTTTACACTCGGCTTCCTCCACCCGCCTTCCCACACGTGGCTTTCTTCTTTGCTAAGAAATACAGCTGTTGAGCACTGTTTGTGCATATCCCGAGATCTTCGCTGAAGCTTCTCTAAGACGGTTCACCTTCCCAATTTCAAACATTCAAACTTCTCACAACTGCAAAGGACTCCAAGCGGGCGTCCTTTCAACACAACACTACACAACACTGAACTGAACCACGGCATCCCAGACACTGATCTCAACTTCTGAATTTAGAACTCTGTACGGACAACTCTCAGCTCTTAACACGCGTCCCTTTGATCACTTAGAACCATTTTTGAAAATCAAGCAAGTACGTCCCGTAAAGATAAAGCAAAGAAGGCTCATAGGACGCGTTTGCAAGATTCTCGGCTTAGGTAAGCTTAGAGTTCCCATCATCTCGGCTTGTAATGAGGGTAGGATGATCAGGGATACTCTTGAGATGAAAAGCGAAATGAATGACATTCAAAAACACAAGCAAAACATATGTCTTAGACTAGCGTCCTTTAAAGATGACTTTAAATGCATGACACATTGTAAAACGAGTTCTCAACAAGACGTAGCCAATCATAGAGGGAATAATAGAACGGGACTTGATCATTTAAAAGTTATCAACCCTAAAAGCAACCGGAGGTGCTCGTAGGGACGTCTATCAAGTGCTTTTGTGAAAATATCGGCCACTTGGTCCTCAGTCCTAAAATGATCCACTCTAATTAATCCAAGTTCAACATTATCACGAAGAAAGTGATGCCTTATATGAATGTGCTTCGTCCTAGAATGATGAACAGGATTTTTGGCAATACTTATAGCACTAGTGTTATCACACAAGATAGGGACTGTGTTGAGGAACGTACCATAATCTTCAAGTTGGTACTTGATCCATAGGACTTGTGAGCAGCATGAAGCAGCAGCAACGTACTCAGCTTCCGCGGTTGAGAGTGCCACGGAGTTTTGCTTTTTGGATCCCCAAGATACAAGGCACGAGCCCAGGAATTGAGCCATTCCTGAGGTGCTCTTCCTATCCACCACGTGGCCAGCGTAATCTGCGTCAGAGTACGCTACCAGGTTCAGGGACGTCCTTCTGGGATACCAAAGACATAGGTCATCCCGTCCCTTGAGATATCTGAAGATTCTTTTGACCTCTTGCATATGAGACTCCTTTGGATTTGCTTGGAAGCGAGCACACAAGCATACAGCGAACATGATGTCAGGACGACTTGCCGTTAGATATAGCAAGGACCCTATCATTCCTCTGTAGAGCTTTTGATCTACACTCTTGCCTTCTTCATCAGCATAAAGGCGAGTGTTGGGGGAGATGGGAGTATCAATGGGTTTTGAAGAGTTCATCCCATACTTCTCTAGCATTTCACGAATGTACTTTTGTTGATGAATGCGCGTCCCATCTTTGAGCTGAGTGATTTGGAGTCCCAAGAAGAAGTTGAGTTCTCCTATGAGGGACATCTCAAACTCACTACTCATCAAGTTCTTGAATTCCTCTACAAGTTTCATGTTAGTGCTTCCAAAGACTATGTCATCGACATAGACTTGGACAATCAAGACATCTTTAAGGACTTTCTTTAAGAAAAGTGTTTTATCAATGTTACCTCGTGTGTACCCGTTGGACAAGAGGAAGGACGCAAACCTATCGTACCATGCACGAGGGGCTTGCTTGAGTCCATAGAGTGCCTTGTCCAAGAAGTACACATGATCAGGGTGATCAACGTCCTCAAATCCTGGAGGTTGAGCAACGTACACTTCTTCTTTGAGTTTGCCGTTGAGGAAGGCTGTCTTGACGTCCATTTGAAAAAGCTTGAACCCTTTGTGAGCGGCATAGGCGATGAGGAGGCGAATGGCTTCAATCCTGGCGACAGGAGCGAAGGTCTCATCATAATCGATCCCTTCCTCTTGCCTATAGCCTTGAGCCACAAGTCTTGCTTTGTTCCTTGACACGCGACCACTCTCATCAAGCTTGTTCCTATAGACCCATCTCGTCCCTATTATGTTTTTGTTTCTCGGACGAGGGACGAGGGTCCAAACCTTGTTTCTTTCAAATTGATTGAGTTCTTCTTGCATGGCTTGGATCCAATCCGCGTCCTGAAGTGCCTCCTTTATGTTTTTAGGTTCCACTAAGGACACAAAGGCGTTGAATGCACAGAACGCTATGTTGGCATTATGGGACTGATTCACAGCTGATCTTGTTTGGACTCCTTTTGACATATCTGAGATGATTTGATCTGTTGAATGAAGTCTTGAAAGAATGGATCCCTTATGAGTATCGTCCTTTGCAGGAGTACATCTAGGGTCCGTCCAATCAGACTCATCGGAGTCAAAGCCATCGTCTTCATTGAAAGGCTCAGAGTGTTCCCCCTCAAGTTGAGCGTCCTCTTCTTGATGCGGTACGCCTTGCAAGCTTGATTCAGCCACATCCTGTTGAACCGGAGATTCACTTCGAGAGAGAACTTCCTGAACGACACTGGGAACGTCCACTGAGACTTCTTCAGGGTTTGGAGTAGCGTCCTTAGAAACATAGTATTTTTCAGAGGACCCAAAATCAATTTCGTCGTCGGAGTCGTCCTGCTGTTGGGAAGGTGAGCGTTCTTTCTTACTTGATTTTTCTTTATGAGAAGAACTCTCTTTGAACACAACATGAATGCTCTCCTCAAGCTTTAGAGTCCTTTTATTGAAAACTCTATATGCTTTGCTGGTGAGGGAGTACCCAAGGAATATGGCTTCGTCACTCCTTGCATCAAACTTCCCAAGTCTTTCTTTATCATTGTTGTGAACAAAGCATTTGCATCCAAAGACTTTGAGATAGTCAATGCGAGGCTTTCTTCCATTCAGCAACTCATAGGACGTCTTCTTTAGCAAAGGACGGATCATGGCTCGATTGATGATGTAGCAAGCTGTAGCAATAGCTTCCGCCCAGAAGTACTTGGGAACGCTATTTGCTAAGAGCATAGTCCTTGCCATATCCTCCAGCGTCCTATTCTTTCTTTCCACAACTCCATTTTGTTGAGGAGTCCTTGGGGCTGAGAAGTTGTGCGAGACTCCATGTTGATCACAGTAGGCCAGAAACTCTGAATTTTGAAATTCCGTCCCGTGGTCAGATCTTATGGCTTTGAGAGGCGTCTCAAGAGCAACTTCCACTTGTTTGATGAAGACTTTGAAAGCGTTGAAGCAATCTGTTTTTGAAGCTAAGAAAAGAACCCAGGTGAATCGAGAAAAATCATCTACAAGAACGTAAATGTACCTCTTTCCACCATAGCTCAACGTCTTCATTGGTCCACAAAGATCCATATGGAGAAGTTCCAAAGGGTTCTTTGTACTGACATCGGTCTTGGATTTGAAGGACGTTCTTGTTTGCTTCCCTTTGATACAGGCTTCACACTGTTCAATTTTCTCAGGATCAATTTGGGGAAGTCCTTTCACAAGATTTCTTTGATGTAGCTTGAGGATTGTGCTTGGTCCAGCATGGCCAAGTCGGCGATGCCAGAGGTCAGCGTCCTCCTTTGAAACAGACAGACACAACTCAGATTTAGGCTTGAACTCTTGGTTGAAGATGTAGACATTGTTCTTTCGGACTCCTTTGAGGACGACTTTGTTTGATTTCTTGTTGATGACGAGGCACTCCTTTGAGTCAAATGTGACTAAGTTTTCACCTTGATCACACATTTGAGAGACGCTTAGGAGGTTGAAACCAAGTCCTTCAACAAGACTAACGTTCGTCGCTTTGATGGATGGATTGAGAATGGCAGTTCCCGTCCCTTTGATCTTTCCCTTGCCCTTGTTGCCAAACGAGACAGTTCCTCCCGTGGCACTACTTTGGATAGAAGTGAGATGGATCTGGCTTCCTGTCATATGATTTGAGGCGCCACTATCAATGATCCATGGACGGCCCCTCACTTCCACCTGCCAAAACAAGGTTAGTGTTTGGCGACCCAAGCAAGGTGTTCCTTACCTGGTTCGTTACAGAAATAGAACTCTGGTTCTGGCATGTAGTCATTTATATTCACATCATTTGAAATGGCATGCTTTCGGAAAGAATTCTTAGAACGTCTAGGACGCCTAAGGTTAGCCTTGGGGACGGGTTTATCACTTTCAATGTTAGTCCTAGCAGCTTTGCCACATTCAATGTCTTCCTTCAGTTTTAAACAATCATATTTGAAGTGATCTCCCCGTCCACAGTACCAACACGTCCTATAGTAAGTACCAAGGTAGTACTTCTTGTTGGGATGTTGGATTTTGTTCTCTTTCATCTTTTGAGGATTACAGACTTTTGAATCTTTCCCTTTAGCGATTTTCTTATAGATCATATGACTGGTGGAGTTAGTATAGTAGTCCTCTTGACCTTTTTCTCCACTTTCTAGGACTCTAATTCTTTCAAGAAGATTCTTGGTCTTTTCCCTTTCCAATTCAAGTTCTGAAGTTTTGCTTGCCTCAAAGTCACTGGGGAGGGAGTTCCTAGTGTCAGACTCATAGCCTAGTCCCCTCTTAGCTGGAACGAAGACCATTGGTCTAACTTCCTCAACTATGGGACTCTTTCCCAACACTTTCACTTCTTCCCTAAGCTTGGCATTCTCCAGTTTGAGACACATAAGTTCAGTTTTTAGGGACTTCATTTCGACACATGAGGACTCTAGTTGAGATGACACTGTAGCACAGTTCTCACATTCAACTAAAATACTTTCATTTTCAATTTCAGGTTCATCCATTTTCTGTTGCATGATTACGCTTTCTTCCATGATTCTATTAATGAGTTTAATAAGATTGGATTTAGAACACTTTTCCAAGGAATTCATCATGGATTCACGAGTTACCTCTTGTTCTTTTTCAACGGTGTCCTGTTCAGCAACTGGGACGTCCTCTACCGCCATGTACGCCACTTGTTCATCATCCGAGGCGTCGTCGATAGCTATGTACGCCGCTGGTCCTTCAGGTTCTTCATCATCAGAACTCACATTATCCCATGCGGCTTCACAAGCCCCCAAGAGGGCCTTCATCTTTATTTCCTTTGCGTTCAGTCCCGTCGTACATTTTTTGGAAAAGTGTCCTTTCTTGTTACACTTGTAGCAAGTAAGTTCCTTCATTTCTGCCTCTGTATACTTGGGACTCTCCTTTTTGTAGGGCATCTTGTGTTTCTTGATTTCTCTGGTCCTTCTACCCCATAACCGAACAGCCTTGTGTATAAGGGCAAGCTCTTCCTCTTCTTCAAGTTGTTCCTTAGTCTTGCTTTCCTTCTCTCTTAAAGCTTGAGCGCGCATTTTTTCACGATTCTCATTTTTGTTTGCTTCCACCATTAAAGCAAGTTCTCTTTGGTGACGCAGATACTCCGCGTACTCTGGTGTTGCTGTCATCAAGGCGAGATCTGTCTGAGGGTTCCTAGCTAACTCAGCCATATTAGCGTCCCTTCTTGCTTCATAACCTCTCAGCTTCCCATAGATCTCTTCCATATCCAGGGTCTTGTTAGCAGTGTTCTCCTTGAACGTAGTCCTATCAAAGTTCCATTTCCCTGTGAGTCCATCAATAACCACTTGAACTCTGTTCCTCATTGAGATTTCAGCTTCTGGGATGCCCGAATTCCGCATCTTGGTGACAAGAGCTTCAAAACGGTATGAGTAGTCCTTCACCGTTTCATTGGGCAACATTTTGAAAGCATAGAACTCTCTTTTGATTTCAAGCTGAACATCCTCCTTCATCTCGGCCGTACCCACATGATACTTCTCGAGAGCTTCCCATTGTAATTTGGCTGTTGCCAAATTGCTAACTCGGGTGGCGTCCCTCTCGCAAAGGGACACTTGAAGGAAGCATATTGCCTTAGCATTTGTTTCCATGAGCTTGAATTCATCGGGACCCCACTCGTCCTCTTTATCTTTCTTGTCAGCAGGGACGGTAAGGTCACCTTTCATGATCACTCTCCAGCATTGATAGTTTTGACTTCTACAAAAGTTTTCAAACCGGATCTTCCATCGGTTGAAGTTGCCGTCCGTCAGTCGTGGAGGCTTCACGAAGGAGATTCCAATAGGTTCCATGTCCATCTTGTACCTGCAACTCAACACAATCTAGAGCGCCTGCTCTGATACCAATTGTTGGATCGTAAGTCAGTTAATGAAGGCGTCCTTAACTGGGTTAAGGGCGTCCTTTAGTGCAGCGGAAAGAAGACTTAACAGAATACAAGATAAGATAAGTGAACACAGGTATTTATAGAGGAACCCCACTAAGACCAACTAGTCTTATGGGTAAACCTCTACCTCCGTTGGAGGATTTTCAATAGCCGTCCCTTATCTTATTAAGAGTGAGTCCTTACAACTTAGGCGAGTCGTTACACTTCTCTGAGCTAAGCGTCCGTCCTTAGCCTCACTAGTAACACTCCTTTCAACCTAACAAGTAACCTAACACTCTTAGCTATAAGGAAGCTATCACTCACGTCTCTCACGGTTCGTTGTGAGAGACAAACTACAACTCTAACTGATTTGTGGTTTGTTTTGGATTTGATGTGGTTGGACTTTCTTTCTCTTGCTTCAAGCTCACTTGATCTTCTTGATCTTCGTTCTTGTTCTTGAATGCTTTGGGAGAGCTTGAGAGAAAGTCTTCAAAGTCCACACTTTCACACCCACCCCGCTATGCATACCCCTTGGAGGGTATTTATAGCGGAAGTGGTTCTTGTCCTCTAGCGTCCTTTGAGACTTGGCAGGATCCTCGATCTTTGATCAACGGTGCGATGAGCCTCTTGAGGAAGTCAACTCTGTTGACGCTTGGGAAGCCTCCGCGTGGTCAGGGGACCATCGCTGGGAAAGCGACATCTTTGGAATTGTCTACACGTGTCTAGACAAGGGAAGCTTCCTTCTGAGGACTACGGCCGAACGTGATGTAATCATGTTGGAGCGGCCTTGATTTGAATTTGAACCTCGTCCGTATTTTGGCGCGCGTCCCTTCTTGATGTGGACGCCGTCCTATCTTCGCAGGAACTTCACCAATTACGTTCAGCTTTGGAGGTTCTCTTGTCGTGCGTCCCTACAGCCTAGGGACTGCCGTTCACTTGTTGTCCTTTTCGTTCATGTGCGTCCTTTAGACTTACCTGAGATCAACACTTGGACAACTTATCAAATACATTTGAGTTTGTCATTATCAAAACAAGGGACGATTATTATTGGTTTTGATATTAATGACTGTCGTCCTTAATATCGTCCCAACAGTCAAAACTATACTTGTTTGTAGCATTTTTTACCTAACATTCAGTTCATCATTCATCACTGTTTTTCCATTTGCATTTTTAACCTAACATGCATTATACTCTAAATAAATCCAAGCTACCTAATAAACAATTCAGCACATCTTGTTTGGGAAGGAAGAAAACACTTACAACAAATAAGCAGGAATGATACAAGAAGAATTATACTCTAAAGAAGCAAACAATCATCACTTAACAACAGCTGGCAGGGTCAATAATTCCTTAGTTAACCACTTGGTTCAGCAAATCAAAAGCAATCTATGATTCACAATTCTCTATTTCACTTCGGATAAAAAACTATCTAGAGAACTAACAAGCTAATCATTCAGACTTGTTAAGAAATGAATCAACTGAACACATAACAAGACATTCAAATCCATATAGCCTCAGATGAAGAAAAAAGGTATAATCCTAAATCTTTCAATATACACGACAGAACCAAATCTCACTTAAATTTCTCATAAATCATCACAATTCCACTTCCAACTCCATGAAACATCCTAGAGATGAAGGAGTTCAGAAGAAATTATACCTAAAACCGAAAACCGATTGAAAAAGTTGGGGCAAATCGTTGACAGATCTCAATGAGTAAGAATCCATTTGCAAATCTGAAACCCCCTACAACAACTTAAACAACTTAAACCCTCACCTAAACTTCGAAATCTGAAACCCTCACCTAAACAACCTCCACATAAATCCTAACATGCATTTCCCCAACCTCTTACCTTAGAGCAGCAACTTTCTAAAGAGGAAAAGTGCAAACGTGCGACTTTCGGAAACCCGAAAGATCCAATTTCTGAAGAGGAAAACAGAGGTAAGAGGTTGAGAGAGATGAAGAATGAATTAGGGCACGCCGCAGACGGAAGCTTACCGGCCGGAATCAATCGCCAAATGAGTTAGGTCTGAGCTCGATCTGTCGAAGATGAAGGGGTTTGGAGAAATGGGGGTTTCGGAGATGAAGGGGTTTAGTGAAGAATGATGTGTAAAAAAAGACTTAGAAAATTTTAATAGATTATGTTAAGCGGGTCAAACTTTTATTCGAGCCAAAAATTTTAATCGCGCGCCTATATTTTCCGCCAATTTTCCATTACATTTGCTATGATATCCATTACCTTAACTTTTCTTTTTCTTTTTTTCATTTTCAAAAGCATTACCTTTGTTAAAATGATATGTTACATTAGACAATTTTCGTTACAATCAACCATTACCTTATGTCACACTGTTACATAAAAAAATGAACTGTCACATTAGACTATCTAGTGTAGAACATTAAAACAAGCATTACAAATTATGTCATTACATTCGGCCGGATAATTGGTAGTGTATTTATTTATTTTTATAATTTTAACTTAGCCATATCATATTTATTATCCATGTCATTTAGAAATTTTTTCAAACTAATATCTTATTAAGACACATCATAATATCATATTTCTACATATGTAAATGAAATTTTTTTCTTGGGTAATCATATCTCAAGATGATCTTGGCTTGGGTAATGTAAGTTAACTATGATCATGCATTCTATGCCACTTTCCTTTTTAATAAATGTATAATTGACACCTATTGTATATTAGGTAACCATATAACATTTGTCTTTTTTTTTTTGTCAAAGATAACATTTGTCCTTTTTAATAAACGTATTTGACACGTATTGTATACTAGTTAACCGTATAACATTTATTAAGACACACTATATGCATTCATTAAGCCATATTATATTTATTTAGTTAAATGAGATTTTTTTCTACCAAATAAATAGATATAGATATTATATATTTATTATCCATGTCATATAAATTTTTTTTACATATACTATATGATTTTTTTAAGACACATCATACATTTATATAGGTGATTGAGATTTTTTAACCATAAATTCATATATGTATATATATATATAGGTAATAACGGTACCGCTCGGTAGTGTCATCCTCCTCCCGACCGCGGACCGTCGACCCGAGTCTCTATGGTGACTGGTCCTTGTCCCGAACAGTGTCATCCTTCTTCGGTTCTTTCTCTTCTCCCGACCGCCGACCCGAGTCGCCGACCGCCGACCGGCCCGACCCGAGTCTTCTTCTTCTTCTTCGGTCCTCTCACTGACTTTCTTCCCCTTCTCGCTGTGACTTCTGTGGTTGTGGTCGGTCCTTGAGAATTCTTCTTCTTCCCCTTCTGCCTTTTGGGAAGTATATTCTGGTATTGTTAATGAGAACTTTTGTTGGATTGTAAGTTTGTAACAGGTTTCGGTTTTTGCTTGGGTGTAGTCTTGACAGAATTACAGAAATCAGAAATGGCCTCGTTTTTTTGGGTTTTTTTTCGGTTTTTTCGGTTTTTTTCAGTTCGTTCGGTTCGGCCACTCGAAAAGGTGAATTTCTGCGTTTTTTTCGGTTTTAGCCGAAACCGAACCGACTTGTTTCGGTTCGGCTTTCGGTTCAACATTTTCCCAGTTTTGGTTTTCGGTTCGGTTCGGTTTTTGTCGGTTCGGTTCGGTTTTGAACCGATGCTCAACCCTAGTCCCACACCCCCGTGAGCGAATATCTCGGGGGCTCCGTGAGCGAATGTCACGGTACGTGAGCGAATGTCACGGGAACCGCCGTGAGCGAGTATCACGGGAACCGCCGTGAGCGAGTATCACGGGAACCGCCGTGAGCGAGTATCACGGGAACCGCCGTGAGCGAGTATCACGGGAACCGCCGTGAGCGAGTATCACGGGAACCGCCGTGAGCGAGTATCACGGGAACCGCCGTGAGCGAGTATCACGGAAACCGCCGTGAGAGAGTATCACGGGAACCGCCGTGAGCGAGTATCACGGGAACAGCCGTGAGCGAGTATCACGGGAACCACCGTGAGCGAATATCACGGGAACTCCATGAGTGAATCTCAAGGTCCGTGAACGAATATCACGGGAACTCTATGGGGGCCAACCATAGTCCGTGAGCAAATATCACGGGAATCCTCCTACGTAGCTAGAATACGAGGAGTCCGTTAGTGTGATGAACTAACGTTGCGTTTACCCTTAAGCGCGTCATTTGTTGAGATTTTAGGAAAACGGGACGATGAATAAAACGAAAAGTTTCCTGGCCAGGATTTTGTTTAAGATAACGAAAAATACAAAAAAAAGCGAAGGTTTTCAAACAGCTCAACATCCGCGCGAGGGCCTCACGAAGAGTGCGCAATAGCGATACCGCGATCATGCCTGTGTGGGTCGTGGTGGCGATTTATCATCTTCGTCTCGAACTGCCCCTGCTGCGATTCCATGCTCACGAACCGAGGGGTGCGTGTGCAATTTTGCCCCAACGAGGGAGCTTTGCGATCCGGACCAGAACTGCGGTCGCGTCTTGGGACCCGCGGTCGCGGTTTTGCCTCAACGAAGGGGTCTTGCTCTTCGACCACTCTATCGTCCGCGCAGACATTCGTGGTCTATCAACATGAATTCAAGATTGAAAGTCACGGTCAGTGGTCTCACCGAATGTTGAAGCGGTGTATTGGCGATTTGCACAACGGTCAAGGGCATCGATTGTCCCTTCAACTCTTTGGCTTGATTTCTTGACGGCGCTATTCGTTCCCTGTTTCGACTGACGTCAAGAGGGATTCTTGCTTCGACTTCTGAAGACAAAACATAGAACTCCTTGTCAGATTTCCAGAACATCTTGATTCGTCTTGATCGGATGTCCGTAGCTCCCGAACGAACCCTCGCAACACAGAGGACTATATCCGTCACGGGCATGGGACTGCCTGTCTTGAGCTGCGATTTTGGACCCGTTCGAGCACTCTCATATTGTCAATGTCAACAGTGAAGTTGTAGATGACTTCTTTAGCTTTTCATCCATATAATGTTCGTAACTTTTCGATGATCCTATCTCCGGAACGAGTCGTTTGAAGTAGACTAGCTCTCCTCTACGCATCTTGCGCACTGCAGCAACATTGGAATGCGTTTTCGTCATCTTTCGGGTGCGATTCTAGGTTTAACCTCTAAAGATAATTTATAGCTTGTCTCCTCCTCTTTCTAGAGATATGTGGATCGTAGCTCCCAAAAAGCGAGTCGGAAGCACGATCGGTAATTTTGTCGGTCGCTGACCCGCGGTCGCTGTCATGGACCCGCGGTCGCAGTTTGACTCCAGAACAGAAGTTTCGTTCTCTGGAGCAAAACCGCGCCCGCGGCAGGGGTTACTGCGCCCATGGTTTTGCCCCAGGCTGTGATTTTCCGTGGATCCGCGCTCGCGGTTGACCCCACGGTTTGACTTCGCGATCGCACGCAAGCGATCAAGACTGTCTTGATTGTCACCGATTGTGCAATCCTTGTTTCCGTCTTGCATGTTTGATGCGCCAGGCTCGATATCTTGCCCCGGTCGAGAAATCTTCCTTGGAGACTATGCCGCCTAAGGTTCGATTAGAGTTAGGATCTCCACCTCTGCGTAATGTCTCGCTCTTCGCCTCTTGCCCTAAATCTTAGGTCTTTCTTCTCTTGCAAGATTCATCCTTTGGACTTCTCTCCATCAACCATGGATTTTGATCTTGTTGTGCGAGATTGCGATTAGGGTTCCGCCTAGCAAATTAGGGTTTTCACTAGATCGATAATCAACAATGATTTTCAAATACGACAACTCCACGGATCGATAATCCAAAACAATTCTTGAACCGGGACACTCTATGGATCGACAATCCAGGGTCCAGTTTAGCGATGCGCACCACCGAATCCTGTACTTGATTAGTTGATTCAGACCTTACAATGCTATGACTCGCGATTCTGTCGCCTGACTCGAGTCCCCATAGGTCTGTGCGATGAACAGATGTGTTTGCGAGGGGGATTATGTCATGGATTGAGTCGGATCCAAGCAAGGCGCCTTGCCCGGATCGCGATGTGATCTATCATCCCAAGCGAGTATCAGGTTCAACGCGCGTTGGAATTCGTTCTCCGAGCGAATTTCGGAGTTCGCACGCTTTGGCCTCGATCCGCGGTCGCGGGCTATGGACCCGCGGTCGCGGGTCTAGGGCTGCCGAAAGCAAATCACGCGATTCGCCTGGCGCGATTGCCCCTGTGTCGAATAAGATCGTATCTTCGTTGTTTGGGGTCGATTACAGCACCATAATTATGGTTCGATTGCTGTCCCCACGGACGGCGCCAAATGTTAGTACACAAAATATGTCGGTGTAAAAGTTTCAACTCCTTCTTCAATGACCTCTTCTTCCACGCGCCTCTTCATCTTCAATGACCTGCAAAACAATGGACAAAGGGGGCGGGGACCCCCTAATACACCTCCGATGCCTAAGTCAATAGAGTATTCGTTGATTGAGCGCGAGGGTAAATAATAGCGAGAGAGGCGCAGGGCTAGGGTTAGGGCTGAACGATGATCAGCCCTTCTAGGGTAGTTTTTGTATATCCTTTCTACATGGCGAAGGCATGTATTTATAGTGGAGAGAGAGGGCCAGGCGAGTTCCTTAGAGCCCAATCAATAATTCTATCTCCTTAAATAAGATAGAATCTTCCAACTACCGGATAACTACCATGATTTAATAAGCAATTAAAGATATTTATTAGATATGCTTACCTGGCTGTCGAAGATATTGTCCTTAATTAAGATCGTAAATTTACCCGCCTACACCATGCTTCATCAAATTCAATTTCAATTCCAGTATATATATATATATATAACATATATAGGATCTAATATCATAGCACTATTTAGACAACAAAATATATGAAAATTAGGTTGAATTTCTTATAAAAGTTATTGAACAAATTTCTTAAAAAAACAAACGTGATTAATTTTGATGGGAACCAGATCCATTTCCTTCGTCTATTGTCATGTTATGAATTACAAGATTAACTCCAGGATTATCTTCTTGTATCTTGGATAACATAGCTGCAAGTTTTTGCTCAAATCGTGCCTCTTGTATTTTGTCTATTTCTTCAAGTTTCTTCTCAAGTTGTTGAGAGATTGGGTCCAGAAAAAATTGGGGGAGTGTGAACGGGTTTTTAGGATCTTTCTTTTTCAGTGTTAACTTTGTTACGCCATGCCCATACATACATAGACGCCCACTATGCTCCTTGGTCATGACAGTATGATAAGGATCAGATTTGTTACTTCCATCATCTGAGCTTTACAATGCTTTCATTTCTGCCTAATAGAAGAAGCCCATAATCACAACACAAATAAAAGCCTAGAAACTTAGAGAAACAATAGCAGTTCTATATACAACAACATGATGGGAATCAAACCAAGCAATCCATTACTATTACTATTAGTGGGTCACTTTGATGTATTTGAGCTTGTTAAATCTTGAATGGTGATGTACTTTGTATTATATTCCATGCCCAACACTTCACCAAACTAACACCAAACAAAATGTATATCCTCATACACACCAAACTCCACTTGTTATATATTGGGCGGCCTCCTTTATCCCCAATTTGTTATAGGTCAGTTTTCAGCTGGTGGACTTGTCCTTAAAATTACAAAAACGTCATTGCCTAATCATTGCACATGTCAACCTCACAAACCCAATTACAATAACAATAACAAAAACTATGATCCATCGATCAATCGATATGAACAGCATAAAACAGCTAGCTACTTGCTCTATTTTCTTCTACCTTCCCTACCCATAAATATTAAAATCTCCCACAATTCCTTTACCTGATTCGCTACTCACACATATGTATGTACCCTCAAACCTTTCTCACTATGGGAATATTAAGATAAAACAAATTAGCATTCAAGGTAAAAGTTCAACATCTACATGTTATTAATACTCACTATATTTTGTAGCGTCTCATCATTCTATGTGAGGTATGTGCGTCCATCTGTCCTCTTTCTAGATTCTGAGTACAAGTCTGCTAGTGTTGGGGGCCTCTTCTCTGGATCATTTTGTTGCTGTATACAAAATATTTAGCAAAATATGTGATTGATCCTAGCAAAAGTGAGAAGAAAATCAGATTAATTTACCATCGCATGGCTCAGCATAACAAGTGATGTGGGCCCTCGAGTATGCATGTCCTTTTGTTTTTCTCGGTTGTCTTTGTTTCTCTTACTATCTTCCTACACAAAACTGAAAAGTTACTTTCCCGAAATTAAGTCAGTCAAATATAGAAAATGATACGCAAATGCATACCTTAGTTTCAGGGTTGCTCCAATAAGCCAAAAGGTCAATAAATTGGCACTCAGGAACGTCCTTAGGCCTGTTATCCCACAATTCTTGCCAGGATTTTTCTTTTGAGAAGTGTGTTTCCTTCAACTTTGCTATGCGATATCTCCACTTTTTCCCAATATCTTGCATAACCACTTCTTTTCCTTGTTCAGGCATAATATACTGTCTGTAACATTTACAAGCATGCAAAGTCATTTCATTTTATAACAACTTAAACTCAAAAAACTAAGGTAATGAATCACCTTAATAAACTCCCAGATTTGATCCTTTGTAGGCATGTGATGCCAATCTATAATATTCATAGGTACAAGGTTATGATTTCCAGCCACAGTTCCACAAAAGCGAGTAAATTTTCTTACTATATTTGTTGTAGGCCCCACTAGTTGACATAAATCATTCAAAACTAGTGAATCACGCTCTTCCATAGTACGTGCATGTATATCTGCCAAAACAGTTCTCCCTCGATGCCTCTTTGGCTTTGTAATTGAATATTAGAATGATAAAAACAGAAGAAACATGAAAACAACGAGGAAAAATCAAAAATAAAAGGGAAGTGACATTACCTTTACTCGAACTCGCATTCACATCCAACACATTCGATGCATCTATTGCATCCTCATCTACTGCATCCTCATCTTGGTTGTTGCATTCAACATTTTCTTGGGAGTTATCATCTTCTGGGAAATCCATATCATTAGGCAGATGTGAACCAAAATTAGGTTGTTGCATATCACTAATGCTACTGTTTACATGACCACTCAAGTCTTTCCTTTTCTTCATGTTCAAATATAGACTCATAGTCCCTAGAGCACAATATCTTTTTTGACTTTGTTGAGTTCCTTTCTGTGTGGCAGAACTTTGTGATGATCTTTGGTGTTGAGAAGAGTGATGAGCTGGCTGATTAGCTTCAACTTGTAGCATACTTGCTGTTGAACAAAAATTTACCATAGTTGTCAGTCATAATTTACCGCTTACAAAAGATAAAGAGTTTTGATGCATAAGCACACTCCATTCTCTCATGAAACGTGATAATTGTTACAGAGAAGAGAAAGCATATAATTAACATACTCCCATTAGCTGAATTTTGTGATGGTTTCTGATGGTGAGAAGAGTGATGAGCTTCCATCATACTCCCATTTAATGAATTCACTTTGTGGCTGGCCAAATTTGGTCAATTGTCTTGCTTATCACTTGTCTTATCCTTCTTGGTTTTGTGTTGTTGATCTTTCAACTTGAGAACATCTAACATGGTAATTGCTTTTTTTTCATTGTTACCTCTTGAACCATTCATTTGCCTTGGAGCCTACAAAAATATAAAAATAAGGGAATTACCCACTTCTTACTTTGTATGTTGCATCTAGCCATATATGGTAAATATATACTGTAGGTGGGTAAAATCATCCTATTAATTAAGGATAATATTTCCGCCAGCCAGGTAAGCATATCTAATAAATATTTTTATTAGCCTATTAAATCCTGGTAGTTATCCGGTAACTGGAAGATTCTATCCTATTTAAGAGGATAGAATTATTAATTGGACTCCAAGGAAGAAACCCTAGCCCTCTCTCTCCACTATAAATACATGGCCTGACCATGTAGAAAGGATATACAAAAACTACCCTAGAGGGGCTGATGATCGCTTGTCTCAGCCCTACCCTGCGCCTTTCTCTCTACAGTTACCCTGCGAATACTCTACTGACTTAGGCATCGGAGGTGGATTGGGGGGTCCCCGCCCCCTTTGTCCATTGTTTTGCAGGTCGAGGTCAGGGAAGGAGGGCTTGGAGAAGAAGGTCATTGAAGAAGGAATTGAGACCTATACACCGACATATTTCGTGTACTAACATATACACACTTCAGATTTCAGATTCACATAGCAGTATAAATTCAGGGGACTAATATAAGCATCCAGAAAGTTGAATAATTTAGGTATCCTAACATCAGAATAAGGGTCCAAATCAAATTTCAGTTGGCACTTCTGTGTGTCTAGGAAGAGTGCAACAAAAGTGAAAAAAGAATAGAACTCACAGGCTGTAATTCATTAGGGATCTTCAAGCGAGACTGTTCACGCTGATTAGCAACACTATCTTTCTACAGGATATACAACAATAAGGATGCAACATATTATTATATATCAGCTGAACAATAACTTGCCTAGAAAATAACATTGCAATTACTAATTGGCAATTAGTAAAAATCAGCTCAATCAGCTCAATATATTGCTTAGAAAATAACAGGAAAGTAGGAAACTTTATACACCACATGGTGAGATAGATGAAATATTTTCTTGTATATTATACCACTACATATGTCTATCTGTTTATGATCAGCACAATCTAAGCAAACTTTATACAGCGAAACAATCAGTGATAGTAGTTTCTGACAACCATGAAGAAAAACTATAATGTAATCATTATTCTAACTCAGATCTGTAGATTCCATGTTGGTTAAACTCCATTGCATATACTAGCTTGAAACTAATGGGTTCACCTTTAATTTTGCAGTTGGTTAATAAACCTGACTTCTGGGATAATGAAAGAGTCTGCTAGTGCACTAATTAACCTGACTTCTTTGTTTTTTTAAGCCAAATTCATGAAACCATTCATAGCACTAGTTAAAAAGCAGAAGTTTCAGCTCAGTAAAATCACACTTGTTAATCTCTCCCATGGATGATACAAACGAACACATAATGAAAGGGAAAAACTCCATTGCAAGAGATGAGAGCTGAGCATGGCAAAACTTACAATTCGGATAAGATCACATGATCAAGTTAATTAAAGTATTTCTTTTCATAACAAAAGAAACATGATTTTCAGTTCTGATGCATCTTGGTACCTCAAGTTGGCAGTCCAAAAGCTCTTCTGACCCACATTCTTCAAGAACAATATTTTCAGAAACGAGACCATACTTTTCTTGTAGTTCTTTGTACCTCAAGTCCATCATGCTTTTGTTAAAGCCCCTAGCTTTCATTTCCTCAGTATTTGCTTACAGTCTTTCTAGCCTTTCCTGTTCATATGGGTTCATCTTTCCATTTTTACTGGAAGGCTTGCTCTTCTTTCCCATCTGTTCAACACCATTATAAAATAAAAAAAAGCTCCAAAGTGTTTATGACATAAGATGAATGCCCAAAAGTCAAATGTGTGTAGGAATAATATACCACCAAAAATGAATGGCCAGAAATCAGCAAATAACAGTCATAATAATTATTACATTATCTAGCGAATAGCATTTACATAAATATAAGATAGAGAACGATAATACACATCAGACTTACAACCAAATCAACTAGCTAGTCATAATGGTCTACAACATTTCCAGACAAATCAACTATGGTTGCTTGTACATCATCTCTTGTACGACTTATTTCAACATCACTAGCTGCATTTTCAGATCTGTTTCGATGAGACCAATGAGGTTCCCTCCAATATATCTCTGTAGCTTGATCAATCCCTTCATCATTAAATTTAGTATTGTTGGATCGTTAGTATAAAGAGGGACGTCCTTTACTTGGGTAAAGGCATCCTTAGAGTGAGGCGTCCTTACTAAGTATAAGGGCGTCCTTGAAGTGCAGCTGAAATTAACAAGCTAAACAGGTGAAAAGACAAGTAAGGAACTCAAAGATTTATAGAGGAACCTCTCAAGACCAAGTAGTACTTGAGTGTAAACCTCTACCTCCTTGGAGGATTTTTTAATAAATTTTTCCTTTCTTATTAAGCATCCTTACAGTTGTACTGGCGAGTTCTTTACACTTCTCTGTCCTAAGTCCACTAGTAAAGGACTCCTTCAAGCCTACAACTTAAGCGAGCTTAATGTTCTAAAAGACTCTTCGTAGGACTTCTCTCTTTTCTTTGGTTTTCTGGGTTACAAACAGTTTTAGTTTTGGTTACAACTTTTCTCTGGATCAAACACTAAGTCTAGAGAAGTTTTAAGCTTGTTCTTCGTGTTCTTGATTGAGGTCGCTTTCTCTCTGATTCTCTGAATATTCTCTGAAAGCGTTGGCGTCACAATAAATGCCTTGGGCTATTTATAGGACTTGGGAAGGGCGTCTTTCCTCTTGGACGATCATGCCTTTCGTGGACGTGGCTACAGGATCTTCCTCCACGTGGTATGGCGGTGATGAGGGAAGCTTCCTGTATCCAGCTGTGTGTGATGGACTCCGCTACAGGATCTGCAGCCACGTGGTGATGGACTCTGCTACAGGATCGGTCTCAAGGTGTCCCGGATGATCAAATGTTGTCGAGTGATGTCATCCTGTCGTCTGCCGAATAAGGACGCTTCTGAGTTGAAGCTTGCGTTCCTACTTGCTTTGGGACTGCATCCTTGCTCAAGTAGTCTCTTGTTGGTCCTTACTTCCTGCTAGCTAGCGTCCCTTAGCCTTAAGGACGTCCACACACTTGTTGTCCTTTTTGTCACTAGCGTTCCTGAACACTTTGACAAATTTATTAGAATCAAGGTGAGTTTGTCATATCAAAACTGAGGGACGGTTGTGTGCGCACACTAACAAGTACGCAAGCGTCCTTGATAGCGTCCCAACAATTTCCCCCTTTTTGATGATGACAAACTCTTGGGCAAAAAGTTTTGACATTGGAACTTTAGCATGTATGAAAACTTAGGAGCGTCCTCTAACACTTAGAAGAATATTTGTAAGCACAAGTTTTCAGCCTTTGATTCACTAGCATTTGGATTTTAAGGAGAGAGGCGTCCTAGAATACTTTCTAAGCGTCCTCTTGTTTTATTCTAGCATGGCGTTCCTTAGACCTTTTACTAATAGTTCCCCATAAACACTATATTCTAGATAACTATTATACAGCGCATCTCTGCAAAACTACACTTCCCTGTTTTAGCATCATCGAAAAGGATAACAAGTGAATAAGGACGGTAGCATAAAAACACAACTAAAAGCAGTGGAACGCTTAAACAATCAATATGCATGCAAAACATTGGAACTTGTCATTCAAACGAAAGAGAGATTAATGTCATTACAGACCCAAAAAGATCACAAAGATCAAGTGTTTTAACAAAAAGAAGCAAAGGCATAAATTGATGAGGGATTAAGGGGTGGGACGGCAATCACTGGGGACGTCTGCTTGACTCTTGATAGAATTGAAGGAGCTTCTCGTGGAGTTCAGCAGACTCTTTGAGTGTTTGAATCAGGACGCACTGGTTATGGAGAATGGCTGCCATGATTTCTTGCGGAGGGTACAACTCTGGGTTCTCCGGAGGAGGAATGGGAGCAGGACCAGTACTTGAAGAAGGAGCGTTCATATGAGGCAAGGTTGGAGGAGGGGAGTTGGCATTGAGCATTTGGTCAAGGACGTCATAGTTGACAGCGTCCTCCTGACCATGAGCTAATATTTGACCCTCAGAAGCAAGTCTTTCCTGTTCGGCTTCTTGAGCAAGCCGTTCTTGTTCAGCTTTCTTCTTAGCTTCTGCTTCCTCAGCCTCTAACTGCTTTCTAATGGACGGCAGCTCCTCTGAATTCCTGATTTCAAGCAGTCCTCGCTCCTTGTCCCAGTTAAGTCCCAGCATCTCCTGAGGAGCGGACTCATCATAAGCGTCTTGAGATAGAAGAATCTGTTTCACAAGTATTGGGAACGGCAATGCATGCCTCTTCCTACCACACTTAGCCATATGTTGCATTGCTATTCTTGCTAAGTTGATGGGATGGCGGGAGAGGAAGGCGTCCAGCAAGATGCAATTGCGGGTCTGGACGACACTTTTCTTTTCTTGCCTTGGAATGATTGCGCGGCTGATAAAGTAATGCGGGGTCGCCCCAACTTTCGAAAGGACGTGCGCAACCCTGTCAGTCCCATAGGGCCTCTTGCAACAAAATATTCGTTCAAGAAGTTCAGCCTCCTTGTCGTCATCCATGTCAAAGCCATTTTCAGGTAAAGAACTTAGAGCATCAGACGGCGGCTTCTTAGTGCTTAGACCCAAGAAGGAGCGGACTTGGCGTTCAGTAATTGAGGCGGGCTCATCGTCAATTTTGAATTGGAGGGCTCCCTCTTTGGACTTGAAGCGCAGACGCTTGAAGAACGCACGGATTTGGTCATTGTGGATCTCAGCAGGCTGAAGTCCCAAGGTTGTCCATCCCTGGAATCGCAACAACTCAAGGAACTCATTGACGTCCTTGTTGTTGAACGAGGCGAGCCAGTCCTCTGTGTAAATCAGGGGACCCAGAATGTTAACTGGCTCGTCGTCGTCCTTCTTCTTCTTCTTTCCTTTACGCTTGGGAGACTCATCCTCATCATCATCATCGGACTCAGATTCACCGTCCACAGGGAGCGATTGTTCTTGGGAGGGGGAGGGTTGATTTTGAGAGGTTGGGAGGGGGTTAAGTGTTAGATCGTTAGTCTCAAATACAAGAGCGTCCTTAACTACGTTAAGGTCGTTCTTTAGCGAGGTGTCCTTAATAGAGATTAAGGGCGTCCTTGGTTCGCAGCGGAAATCAAAAGACTAAACAAGTAAAGACAATAAGTAAGAAACGCTTTTGATTTATAGAGGAACCACTCAAGTACCAACTAGTGCTTGAGTGTAAACCTCTACCTCCTTGGAGGATTTTGTAATAGCTTCTTTCCTTTCTTATTAAGTTTCCTTACAATACACTGGCGAGTAGTTACACTTCTCTGGTACTTAGAAAGCGTCCCTAAGTCCACTAGTAACAACTCCTTTAAGCCTGTAGAGTAACCTAACTTAATCTCTCCAAAGGATGCTATCACCTCTTCCTTACAGTTCGTCGTAAGGACTCCCTCACTATTTTTTGTTCTTTTCTATTACAAACAATTTGTGGTTTTGTGGTACGCTTCTCACTTGATCTAACACCTAAGTCTCGGTTGTTCTTGAGCTTGTTCTTGGTGTTCTTGAGCAACTGACAAATTCCCTGAATATTCTCTGAAGCGTCACAGTCACAATAAATGCTCTGGAGAGTATTTATAGTGACATTGGGAAGGGCGTCATTCTCTGACGATCATGCCCTTTGGGAACGTTGCAACAGTAATCGGCTTCCACGTGTTCCTGTGATGATCAAGGAAGCTTACTGGCAATTCCGTTAGGCTTGGATGCGGGATCTTCGTCCACGTGGAGATCATGATCAAAGCTTGTCTGGTGATGTCACTTTGTCGGCCAGCTTTGAAGGACTCCAGTGTATAGATTAAGGACGATGTCCTTGTATGTGATTTTGCCAAGCCGTTCACTGAATGATGTAGCATCCTTACTTCTTAAGGACGGCTACATATAAAACCACTTGTTGTCCTTTTCAACATGCGTCCCTGAAACACTTGGACAACTTATTAGATCAAGGCGAGTTTGTCATATCAAAACTAAGGGACGCCAGGCACAATGTTAATTACTGAGGGCGTCCTTAACATTGTCCCAACAATTTCCCCCTTTTTGATGATGACAAACTCTAGGCAATAAAAGTTTTGAACTTAATCTCTAGCATGCTTGAAAACTTAAAGAGCGTCCTTTCAACACTTAGCGAAATTCTATAAGCACAAGTTTTCAACACTTGATCTATTCTTTCTTTTGGATTTTAGGGAGGGGACGGCTGTATTGATCAAATTTTCTTTCTTGACTAGCGTCCCTAAAATTTATTCAGAGGCAATGCGGCGTCCTTAGGTCCTTTCACTAAAATCCCCCCTTAGCACTTGCTTATACTATATAACTAATAAAAAGCGCATCTCTGCAAAACTACACTTCCCCCTTTTGGCATCATCGAAAAGGATAACAAGTTAGCATAAGGACGATAGCACACAATCACAATTAGAGGCAAAGAAACACTTAAACACACAAATGCACACAAACAAGAGAGCTGCCATTGATAGAAAAGATAGTCATTACAGACATTCAGACAAGTGTTTTGAAAATAAAAGAAGCACAGGCAAAAGAGATGTGGGATAAAAGATTTAGGAGTTAGGTGATCCAGCAGGACGGTTTTGAGTATTCATGTCAGCGTCCGTTGTAGCACCTTCTTCCTCTTGTATATCACCCTCTGTACTATCCCTGTGAATGGACTGAATCATCAGCTTGATCATATCATTCTGGTTCTTAACAGCCTGAAAGTAATGGTAGTTCTGTTGCATGGCCGCATTGGACTGCTGTATAAGAACATTTCCTTGCTGAGCGAGAACATTCTGGTTGTTGAGAATAAGGGCGTACAGCTGCTTCTCAGAATATGCTTCAGTGTTAGACGGAGCAGGAGAGCACTGAAAGAAGGACGGCTGTTGTTGAGGAGGAAGGTGGGAAGGCGAGAAGTTGAAGTCCATCGGCTCCGAATGAATGAAGGACGATAGGTGATCAACCTCTACATAGCGTGCAACACGTTCTTCCTCAGTTTCAGCAACCAAGGGAGGGTCAGAGACAATAGTCTTCCCTTTCTTAGCTGCCTCTTGTCTAGCACGCTCGTCCTCAGCAGCTTTCTTAGCAGCCTCCTGCCTTAGACGTTTCTCCTCTGCTTTTCTGGCGGCCTCTTCTTCTTTCTGTTTCCTCTCAGCCTCTTTTCTTTCCTTTTCAAGCTGTTTTCTGATAGAGGGGAGCTCTTGGTTGTGCTTGATTTCAACTATGCCGTACGTTTGATCCCATGGCAAGCCCAAAGAAGTTTCCTCTCCAGGAGTATAAGCATCATTTTCAATAAGCAGAGCTTTCACCAAACCTGGGTAAAGAAGGGCATGGTGTTTCCTTGTGCATTTAGCCATGTGCTCAATCATGATTCTGGCTAAATTGATCTTACGGCCTTGAAGGAAGGCGTCCAGCAGCAGGCAGTCGATGGTCTTGAGAATAGATTTATTTTCTTGTCTGGGTACAACTGTCCGACAGATTAGATAATGTGCTTGGGCACCAGTAAGAGAGAGGACGGAAGCAACCCTGTCATGGAAATCCGGAGTCTTTCCATTAAAGATTCTTTTAAACAAGGCTTCTAGCTCCTCGCCTTCGACTCCAAAACCATTTGCTGGAACTCTGTGTAAAGCATCAGGTCCTGGACGCTGTTTATCAAGTCCCATTAGCTGGCGGACTGTCTTTTCAGAGAAAGTAGCAGGTTCACCATTTGCTAAGAACGTCCCTGTACCATTCTCTATATTGATGTTGAGAGAATCATAGAAGCCCTACACCAGCTTAGGATCAACAGTGACATTTTCCTCAGAAATTTTCAGCCACCCTTGAATTTTAAGAAGCTCCACAAGATCCTTTGCCTCAGAGAACTGGCTCAGGAAGACTTCATCAAAGATTAGGGGTCCAGAATGTGCTCATTCTTTTGACTCTTCTTTTTGAGAGGACCAGAAGTGTCGTCCTCATTTTCTTCATCATCCTCATCTTCTTCTCCTTCATTATCTCCTTCTTGGAGATTTTCAGAAGTCTGTCCCTCAGATGGACCAGCAGCGTCTTTGGACGCTTTTGTTTCTCGTGGACGTTTTTGTCCACCTTTCCCTTTGGAAACAAACTTGTCTCCCGCGTCCGTTGGGACGGCTTCCCATGGAGGGATCTCGAGAGCATCAGCATCAATTTGCTCATCGAGAGAGAGAGCGTCCTCTTGTACAACATTGTCGCTTTGATTTGCAAGGAGGCAACTTAGCTCTTCGTCCTCAGCAATTTGCTGTTTGGTGATTTCATCGAGGACGGTGGTTGTGTTGATCTCCTCAGAGGTAGCAGAGCCATACTCTGCGTCTATGGAGTCGTCCGGGACGACAACAGGAGATGGAGGAGCGTTGTTTTCAGCGGATGGTCCCCTTGATTTAGGAGTGAGGGGAGCGGATGGAGGGGAATTTTGTGGAGATGGGGAGTCTGAGATATGGACATCAGGGAAAGCCTGTTTTATTTGGAGTAGGGTGGGATCTAGAATGGAGGGATGAAGGATTTCGATGGGAGAGGGGGTGGATGAGGGTGTGTCAAGAGGGATGGGATTGGGTTTGGCTTTTGCCAGCTTTCGCCTTTTGAGGGGTCATTTGTGGGGACGGTCATGTTTGAATTTGGTGCGCTCTTCCACATTAGAAGGAAATTTGTCAAAAATTTGAGTGGGTTGGGAGGAGGTCTTTGAGGGAAGGGAGTTGTGAATGAGGCGAGAGGGAGGAGGGATAGGTCTTGTAGAGATAGCTCGGGGAGGTGATTGAGGAGTAGGGGACGGAAATACTGACCTTTTTACGCTCGTAGAGATAGGTGGAAGATCCACAAATCTTGCGTTGGAAAGGTCTGGGATGGATTCAATCAAGGGGATCCTCCAGTCTTGACCTTGGAACGCCTCCAGGAAAATGTTAGTGCCTCCACAGAAAGGAGCGTCCATTCCCCCTGTTTTGCGCAGAACCGGCACCACAAATCGATCTAAGAACGTCCTCAGATTGCGAAGACGTACTTCATCCTTGCACTGCTTCATGTAGTTAGCCACTGTAACATAGAGAGTCCGCGGCTTTGAATCAATAAAGTCCTTCAGAATCTCATCAATCTGGATTTCTGGAGGTCCCTCCACATAGAAAGCCCTCTTGTTAAGGCGCTTTCGCTTTCCTCCCATGGAAGAACCAGAAGCATTCTGAACTCTTGACATCTTGAAAGATTGAAGTTGATCGGAGAAAAGAGATCGGAGACTGGCCGGAAACTTAGAGAGAGACAGCCGGAGATCTAGAGAGAAGTCAGAGCAAACGGAGTTTGAGCTTTTAGAGTGCGAAAGTTCTGACAGCCGTTTCAATCAATGTATATATAGGAGGTTTGTGAAGGGCACGCTGGTAACGTCCTTAATTCAAAATTCAAACTGACAACGTTTCAACTTCCAAAATGGCGTGTTCCGAATGAACCTGTACTGACGACCTGTCTCAGAAAATAACTGACTTCCACACAAATAACACAGACGTCCTGAGATCACCTTAAGAACCATTTTGAAAACCATGCAAGTACGTCCCGTAAAGAAAGAGGGAAGATCATAGGACGCTTTTGCAGGGTTCTCGGCTAGGTTAAGCTTAGAGTTCCCATCATTTCGGCTTATACTGAGGGTTGGATGATCAGTGATAGCAAACAAGATGATGAAGATCCACGAGATGTTGAAGAGTTGATGACGGCTCCAATTCAAGGTCCAATGACGAGAAGCCGAGCTAAGAAGATCATCCAAGGAACATCCATTGCACTCAAGTGTCTCTTTTCAAGAATGGAAGAGCCGAGGAAGACGAAGTGGGTCACTTGCTTGCAAGGAGCCCAACGAGCAGCCTAGAGACGCGGAGATTCCCTCAGGATCGACCCCCCAAGGGGTCGAGATCGACCCTCCCAGGGTCGAGCCTGAGGGCTTGCAAGATCCTCTCAGGATCGACCCCTAGGGGGTCGAGATCGACCCTCCCAGGGTCGAGCCTGAGATCCGTCCGAACGCGTCCGAAGCTGTTTCCTTTTAGCTTGCGTCCCAAGCTGTTTCCTTTTATTGTTTTCGAACTATTTCCATATTTTTGGATTTCTAGATTTGTGATTATTATTATGAGATATTATTTATATCTTATGATAATAATTTAGGATTTTTCTTTTCTAGGATAGAATAAATACTCTAGTTTTCCCTTATTTGTTGGGCAGCGTATTTTGAGAAGAGAACAGAGTTCTCTTCCTGCGCCCTTTGAGATTGTCGACATTGAGATTTGGTGTGATTTATGCAAGCTTTGTTTTTGATTCATTCAAGTGTTCGATCTTGTGAGTTCGTTGATTGTGTTACGATTCGAGAAGTTCAAGGCAATACTTGGTGCAAGGTCTAGATCCATCGATCCGTTCGCGATTGTGTGACTTCCAAGGAGTATCCTAGGCGTGTCATACATCAAGTGGTATCAGAGCTCTTGGAGCTCTTCTTCGTACTATGGTTAAGACTAACCTTAAAATGTGGGAAGAAGTTTTGCCTTTTGTGGAGTTTGCTTATAACAGGTCAATCCATTCCGCCACTAAGAAGACGCCATTTGAGGTGGTGTATGGGCTGAATCCCAAGACGGCTAGTGATATGGCGCCCCTTCCATACAAGGTCGAGCCGCACGAGGGTGCGTTAGACCGTGTAGAGTACATTCGGCGCATCCATGAGGAAACAAGGGGGAATTTGGAGCTCAAGGCCGAGAGATACAAGGCGCTTGCGGATCGTGGAAGGAAGGAGATGATCTTTGAAGAAGGCGATCTTGTATGGGTGCACTTAAGAAAGGAACGTTTCCCTCATGCTCGAAACAACAAGCTCAAGCAAAGGGGAGATGGACCTTTTCGAGTGATCAAGAAGCTTAGACCGAATGCTTATGAGTTGGAGTTGCCCGATGAGTATGGCGTCCATCCTGTGTTTAATGTTTCGGATTTGTCACCATTCATACCCGATGACGACTCCGACATTGAACCGAGGACGGTTCAACATTTAGTGGAGGAGAATGATAGCAAACAAGATGATGAAGATCCACGAGATGTTGAAGAGTTGATGACGGCTCCAATTCAAGGTCCAATGACGAGAAGCCGAGCTAAGAAGATCATCCAAGGAACATCCATTGCACTCAAGTGTCTCTTTTCAAGAATGGAAGAGCCGAGGAAGACGAAGTGGGTCACTTGCTTGCAAGGAGCCCAACGAGCAGCCTAGAGACGCGGAGATTCCCTCAGGATCGACCCCCCAAGGGGTCGAGATCGACCCTCCCAGGGTCGAGCCTGAGGGCTTGCAAGATCCTCTCAGGATCGACCCCTAGGGGGTTGAGATCGACCCTCCCAGGGTCGAGCCTGAGATCCGTCCGAACGCGTCCGAAGCTGTTTCCTTTTAGCTTGCGTCCCAAGCTGTTTCCTTTTATTGCTTTCGAACTATTTCCATATTTTTGGATTTCTAGATTTGTGATTATTATTATGAGATATTATTTATATCTTATGATAATAATTTAGGATTTTTCTTTTCTAGGATAGAATAAATACTCTAGTTTTCCCTTATTTGTTGGGCAGCGTATTTTGAGAAGAGAACAGAGTTCTCTTCCTGCGCCCTTTGAGATTGTCGACATTGAGATTTGGTGTGATTTATGCAAGCTTTGTTTTTGATTCATTCAAGTGTTCGATCTTGTGAGTTCGTTGATTGTGTTACGATTCGAGAAGTTCAAGGCTATACTTGGTGCAAGGTCTAGATCCATCGATCCGTTCGCGATTGTGTGACTTCCAAGGAGTATCCTAGGCGTGTCATACATCAATCAGGGATACTTTTTTTCAAGAAAAATAGAGAAATTCAAAGGCGTTCTCATGATATGCACATAGCAGTTTTAGACTAGCGTCCTTGCAAATGTGAAATTAATGCATAAAGTTCTTTGCAAGTATGAAATCAACTAAACATAGCCAAGCATTGAGGAAATAGTAGAACGGGACTTGCGACTTAAAAGTTATCATCTCTAAGAGTACCCTGAGATGCTCAAAGGGACGTCTATCAAGTGCTTTAGTGAAAATATCAGCTACTTGGTCCTCAGTCCTTACATGCCCCATACTAATAAGTCCTAGTTCAACATTATCACGCAGGAAATGATGCCTTATATGAATATGCTTTGTGCGTGAGTGAAAAACAGGGTTCTTAGCAATTTCAATAGCACTGGTATTATCACACAGAATGGGAATAGTTTCAAGAGTTATACCATAGTCCTCAAGTTGATATTTGATCCAGATGACTTGCGAACAGCACGAGGCAGCAGCAATGTACTCAGCTTCCGCAGTCGAAAGCGCCACAGAGTTCTGTTTCTTAGATCCCCAAGAGACCAAGCATGAACCAAGGAACTGTGCCATTCCTGAAGTGCTTTTTCTATCAATCACATGACCAGCATAATCAGCGTCCGAGTAGCCAACAAGCTTGAAGGACGTCTTCCTAGGGTACCAAAGACAGAGATCGTCGCGTCCTTTGAGATAGCGAAAGATTCTCTTGACTTCTTGCATGTGGGACTCCTTTGGATTCGCCTGGAAGCGGGCACACAAGCAAACGGCAAACATGATGTCGGGACGGCTTGCGGTCAAATAGAGCAAAGAACCAATCATTCCTCTGTAAAGCTTCTGATCAACGTCCTTTCCCTTTTCATCAGCGTTAAGACGCGAGTTGGTAGAACAAGGGGTTGCAACAGGCTTGGACGTGTTCATCCCGTACTTCTCAAGCATTTCACGGACATATTTTTGTTGGTGAATACGCGTCCCTTCCTTGAGTTGGTTGATTTGAAGTCCCAAGAAGAAATTGAGTTCTCCAATGAGGGACATTTCAAACTCACTACTCATTAAGGACTTGAACTCATCTACAAGTTTCATGTTAGTACTACCAAAGACTATGTCATCAACATAAACTTGGGCAATTAAAATGTCCTTGTGAACTTTCTTAATGAACAAAGTTTTATCAATTGAACCTCTTGTGTACCCATGAGACAAAAGAAAGAACGCAAACCTGTCGTGCCATGCACGAGGGGCTTGCTTGAGTCCATAAAGCGCTTTGTCCAAGTAGTACACATGATCTGGGTGAGAGGCATCCTCGAAGCCAGGAGGCTGAGCAACATACACTTCCTCCTTGAGTTTTCCATTGAGAAAGGCAGTCTTGACGTCCATCTGAAATAACTTGAATCCTTTGTTAGCGGCAAAAGCAATAAGGAGACGGACGGCTTCAATTCTAGCAACGGGAGCAAAGGTCTCATCGTAGTCTATGTCTTCCTCTTGCTTGAATCCTTGAGCCACCAGTCTTGCCTTGTTCCTTGACACGCATCCACTTTCATCAAGCTTGTTTCTAAACACCCAGCGCGTTCCTATGATATTTTTGCCTTTTGGACGAGGGACGAGGATCCAAACTTTGTTTCTTTCAAACTGGTTAAGTTCTTCTTGCATTGCTTGAATCCAGTCAGCGTCCTGGAGTGCTTCCTTGATGTTCTTTGGTTCCACCATAGAGACAAAGGCATTGAAAGCACAAAAAGCTAAATTTGCACTCTGGGACTTGCTAGCTGCTGACCTTGTTTGAACTCCTTGAGAAGGATCTGAGACAATTTGCGATGTTGGGTGGTCCCTAGAGAAGCGGGACTCCCTTTGAAACAATTGAGCAAATCTTGGATCATTCTCTTCATCAGAATCATCACTATCATCTTGAGCATCGTCCTCAGTGCGTTCCCCCTCAGAGAGAGCGTCCACACCTTGGCGTTGCTCACCTTGTTGACTTGATTCGGCCACATCTTGCTGAGCTGGAGATTCACTACGAGAGGGAACTCCTTGAGCAACACTAGGGGCGTCCATTGAGACTTCTCTGTAATTGGAGAAGCGTCCTTAGGAACATAGTATTTTCCAGAGGACCAATTTTTAACTTCGTCTTCAGAGTCGTCCTGTTGTTGTGAAAGAGAGCGTTCTTTCTTTCTTGGTTTTTCTTTGTGAGAAGAACTCTCCTTGAACACATCATGAATACTCTCCTCAAGTTTTAGAGTCCTTTTGTTGAAAACTCTATAAGCTTTGCTTGTGAGGGAGTACCCAAGAAATATGGCTTCATCGCTTCTGGCATCAAATTTTCCAAGTTTTTCTTTGTCATTGTTGTGGATGAAGCACTTGCACCCAAAAACTCTGAGATAATCAATGCGAGGCTTCCTTCCATTCAACAACTCATAGGACGTCTTCTTCAGCAGAGGACGGATCATGGCACGATTTATGATGTAGCATGCTCTAGCAATAGCTTCCGCCCAGAAGTACTTGGGGACGTTATTTGCCAAGAGCATAGTCCTTGCCATATCCTCCAGCGTCCTGTTCTTTCTTTCCACAACTCCATTTTGTTGAGGAGTCCTTGGAGCTGAGAAGTTGTGAGATACACCATGTTTGTTGGGACGATATTAAGAACGCCAGTCATTAATATCTAAACCAATAATGATCGTCCTTTGTTTTGATAATGACAAACTCAAAGGTATTTGATAAGTTGTCCAAGTGTTGATCTCAGGTAAGTCCAGTGGACGCACATGAGCGAAAAGGACAACAAGTGAACGGCAGTCCCTAAGCTGTAGGGACGCACGTCATCAGAACCTCCAAAGCTGAACGTAATTGGCCAAGTTCCTGCGCAGATAGGACGGCGTCCTCATTAAGAAGGGACGCGCGCCAAAATACGGACGAAGTTCAAATTCAATTCAAGGCCGCCCCAACATGATTACATCACGTTCGGTCGTAGTCCTCAGAAGGAAGCTTCCCTTGTCTGGGCATGTGTAGACAACTCCAAAGATGTCGCTTTCCCAGCGATGGTCCCCTACCCACGCGGAGGCTTCCCAAGCGTCAACAGAGTTGACTTCCTCAAGAGGCTTATCGCACCGTTGATCAAAGATCGAGGATCCTGCCAAGTCTCAGAGGACGCTAGAGGACAAGAACCACTTCCGCTATAAATACCCCCCAAGGGGTATGCATAGCGGTGTGGACTTTGAAGACTTTCTCTCAAGCTCTCCCGAAGCATTCAAGAACACGAACGAAGATCAAGAAGATCAAGTGAGCTTGAAGCAAAAGAAAGAAAGTCCAACCACACCAAATCCAAAACAAACCACAAATCAGTTAGAGTTGTAGTTTGTCTCTCACAACGAACCGTGAGAGACGTGAGTGATAGCTTCCTTATAGCTAAGAGTGTTAGGTTACTTGTTAGGTTGAAAGGAGTGTTACTAGTGGGACTAAGGACGGACGCTTAGCTCAGAGAAGTGTAACGACTCCTCTAAGTTGTAAGGACTCACTCTCAATAAGATAAGGGACGGCTATTGAAAATCCTCCAACGGAGGTAGAGGTTTACCCATAAGACTAGTTGGTCTTAGTGGGGTTCCTCTATAAATACCTGTGTTCACTTATATTATCTTGTATTCTGTTAAGTCTACTTTCCGCTGCACTAAAGGACGCCCTTAACCCAGTTAAGGACGCCCTCATTAACTGACTTACGATCCAACAATTGGTATCAGAGCAGGCGCTCTAGATTTTGTTGAGTTGCAGGTACAAGATGGACATGGAACCTATTGGAATCTCCTTTGTAAAGCCTCCTCGCCTGACGGACGGCAACTTCAATCGCTGGAAGATCCGCTTCGAGAACTTTTGCAGAAGTCAGAATTATCAATGCTAGAGAGTGATCATGAAAGGTGACCTTACCATCCCTAATGACAAGAAATATAAAGAGGACGAGTGGGGTCCTGACGAATTCAAGCTTTTGGAAACAAACGCTAAGGCAATATGCTTCCTCCAAGCGTCCCTTTGCGAGAGGGACGCCACCCGAGTTAGCAATTTGGCAACGGCCAAACTACAATGGGAAGCTCTTGAGAAGTACCATGTGGGTACGGCGGAGATGAAGGAAGACGTTAAGCTTGAAATCAAATGAGAGTTCTATGCCTTCAGAATGCTGCCTAACGAAACTGTCAAGGACTACTCATACCGCTTTGAAGCTCTTGTGACCAAGATGCGAAATTTGGGCATCCCAGAAGCTGAAATCTCAATGAGGAACAGAGTTGGAGTAGTCATTGATGGACTTACAGGGAAATGGAATTTTGATAGGACTACGTTCAAGGAGAATACAGCCAACAAGACCCTGGATATGGAAGAGATCTATGGAAAGCTGAGAGGCTATGAAGCAAGAAGGGAAGCCGATATGGCTGAATTGGCTAGGAACCCTCAGACAGATCTCGCCTTGATGACGTCAACTCCAGAGTACGCTGAGTATCTGCGCCACCAAAGAGATATTGCCTTAATGGTGGAAGCAAATAAAAATGAGAATCGTGAAAGAATGCGTGCTCAAGCCTTGAGAGAGAAGGAAAGCAAGACCAAGGAACAGCTAGAAGAAGAGGAAGAGATTGCCCTTCTACACAAAGTTGCTCGCTTATGGGGTAAAAAGACCAGAGACTCCAAGAAGAACAAGATGCCTTACAAAAAGGAGAGTCCCAAGTATACAGAGGCAGAGATGAAGGAACTTACTTGCTACAAGTGTAACAAGAAAGGACACTTTGCCAAAAAGTGTACTACGGGACTAAGCTCAAAAGAAATGAAGATGAAAGCCCTCTTGGGGGCGTGTGAAGCCGCATGGGATAATGTGAGTTCTGATGATGAAGAACCCGAAGGACCAGTGGCGTACATAGCCATAGAAGACGCCTCAGATGATGAACAAGTGGCGTACATGGCTGTGGAGGACGGCCCAGTCATTGAAGAGGACGCTCCGGAAAAAGAACAAGAGGTAACTCGTGAATCCATGATGAATTCCTTGGAGAAGTGTTCCAAATCCAAACTTATTAAGCTCATTAATAGAATCATGGAAGAAAGCGTAGTCATGCAACATAGAATGGATGAACTTGAACTTGAGAGTGAAAATGTGTTAGTTGAATGTGAGAACTGTGCTACAGTGTCATTACAACTAGAGTCCTCATGTGTTGAAGTCAAATCCCTGAAAACTGAAGTAATGTGTCTTAAGCTAGAGAATGCTAAGCTTAGGGAAGAGGTGAAAGTGTTAGGGAAGAGCCAGGCAATTGAGAAAGTTCAACCAATGGTGTTTGTCCCAGCCAAAAGAGGACTAGGCTACGAGTCTGACACTAGGAACTCTCTTCCTAGCGACTTTGAGGCAAGCAAAACCTCAGAACTTGAATTAGAAAGGGAAAAGACCAAGAATCTCCTTGAAAGAATTAGAGTCCTAGAAAGTGGAGAGAAAGGTCAAGAGGACTACTACACTAACTCCACCAGTCATAGGATTTATAAGAAAATTGCTAAAGGGAAGGGTTCGAAAGTCTGTAACCCTCAAAAGATGAAAGAGAACAAAATCCAACGTCCCAATAAGAAGTACTACCTTGGTACTTACTATAGGACGTGTTGGTATTGTGGAAAAGGAGATCACTTTAAATATGAATGCTCAAAACTGAAGAACGACATTGAAAGTGGCAAAGCTGCTAGGACTAACATTGAAAATAATAAGTTCGTCCCTAAGGCTAACCCTAGACGTCCTAGACGTTCTAAGAGTTCTTTCCGAAAGCATGCTGTTTCAAATGACGTGAATATAAGTGACTATATGCCAGAACCAAAGTTCTATTTCTGTAACGAACCAGGTAAGGAACACCTTGCCTGGGTCGCCAAACACTAACCTTGTTTTGGCAGGTGGAAGTGAGGGGACGCCCATGGATCATTGATAGTGGCGCCTCAAATCATATGACAGGAAGCCAGATCCATCTCACTTCTATCCAAAGTAGCGCCACGGGAGGAACTGTCTCGTTTGGCAACAAGGGCAAAGGAAAGATCAAAGGGACGGGAACTGCTATTCTCAATCCGTCCATCAAAGCGACAAACGTTAGCCTTGTTGAAGGACTTGGCTTCAACCTCCTGAGCGTCTCTCAAATGTGTGATCAAGGTGAAAACCTAGTCACATTTGACTCAAAGGAGTGCCTCGTTATCAACAAAAAATCAAACAAAGTCGTCCTCAAAGGAGTCCGAAAGAACAATGTCTACATCTTCAATCAGGAGTTCAAGCCAAAGTCTGAGTTGTGCCTATCCGTGTCAAAGGAGGACGCTGACCTCTGGCATCGCCGACTTGGACATGTTGGACTAAGCACAATCCTCAAGCTTCATCAAAGAAATCTTGTGAAAGGTCTTCCCCAAATTGATCCTGAGAAAATTGAACAGTGTGAAGCCTGTATCAAAGGGAAGCAAACAAGATCGTCCTTTAAGTCAAAGAACGATGTCAGCACAAAGAAACCTTTGGAACTTCTCCATATGGATCTTTGTGGACCAATGAAGACGTTGAGCTATGGTGGAAAGAGGTACATTTATGTCCTTATGGATGATTATTCTCGATTCACCTGGGTCCTTTTCTTAGCTTCAAAAACAGATTGCTTCAACGCATTCAAAGTCTTCATCAAACAAGTGGAAGTTGCTGTGAACAAAGCACTCAAGTGGTGGAAAGAAAGAATAGGACGCTGGAGGATATGAGGAGAGCATTCATGTTGTGGAGAGCATTCATGTTGTGTTCAAAGAAAGTGCCTCTCACAAAGAAAAATCAAGTGGGAAAGATCGCTCACATTCTCATCAGCAGGACGACTCCGACGAAGAAGTTGATTTTGGGTCCTCTGGAAAATACTATGTTCCTAAGGACGCTACTCCAAACCCTGAAGAAGTCTCAGTGGACGTTCCCAGTGTTGCTCAGGAAATTCTCTCTCGAAGTGAATCACCAGGTCAACATGATGGTGCTGAATCAAGCTTAAAAGGTGAACAGCGTCAAGAAGTGGACGCTCAACCTGAGGGGGAACACTCTGAGCCTCTCAATGAAGACGACGGGTTTGACTCAGATGAATCTGATTGGACGGACCCTAGATGTACTCCTGTAAGGGACGATACTCATAAGGGATCCCATCTTTCAAGACTTCATTCAACAGATCAAATCATCTCAGATATTTCAAAAGGAGTTCAAACAAGATCAGCAGTGAATCAGTCCTATAATGCCAACATAGCATTCTGTACCTTCAACGCCTTTGTGTCTTTGATTGAACCTAAAAACATAAAGGAGGCACTTCAGGACGCTGATTGGATTCAAGCCATGCAAGAAGAACTTAATCAGTTTGAAAGAAACAAGGTTTGGACCCTCGTCCCTCGCCCAAGAAACAAAAACATAATAGGGACGAGGTGGGTCTAAAGGAACAAGCTTGATGAGAGTGGTCGCGTGTCAAGAAATAAAGCAAGGCTTGTGGCTCAAGGCTATAGACAAGAGGAAGGAATCGACTATGATGAGACCTTCGCTCCTGTTGCCAGAATTGAAGCCATTCGCCTCCTTATCGCCTATGCCGCTCACAAAGGGTTCAAGCTCTTTCAAATGGATGTCAAAACAGCCTTTCTCAACGGCAAGCTTAAAGAAGAAGTGTACGTCGCTCAACCTCCAGGATTTGAGGACGCTGATCACCCTGATCATGTGTACTTCTTGGACAAGGCACTCTATGGACTCAAGCAAGCCCCTCGTGCATGGTACGATAGGTTTGCGTCCTTCCTCTTGTCCAACGGATACACACGAGGTAACATCGATAAAACACTTTTCTTAAAGAAAGTCCTTAAAGATGTATTGATTGTCCAAGTCTATGTCGATGACATAGTCTTTGGAAGCACTAACATGAAACTTGTAGAGGAATTCAAGAACTTGATGAGTAGTGAGTTTGAGATGTCCCTCATAGGAGAACTCAACTTCTTCTTGGGACTTCAAATCACTCAGCTCAAAGATGGGACGCGCATTCATCAACAAAAGTACATTCGTGAAATGCTCGAGAAGTATGGGATGAACTCTTCAAAACCCATTGATACTCCCATCTCCCCCAACACTCGCCTTTATGCTGATGAAGAAGGCAAGAGTGTAGATCAAAAGCTCTACAGAGGAATGATAGGGTCCTTGCTATACCTAACGGCAAGTCGTCCCGACATCATGTTCGCTGTGTGCTTGTGTGCTCGCTTCCAAGCAAATCCAAAGGAGTCCCACATGCAAGAAGTGAAGAGAATCTTCAGATACCTCAAGGGACGGGATGACCTATGTCTATGGTATCCCAGAAGGACGTCCCTAAAACTGGTAGCGTACTCTGACGCAGATTACGCTGGTCATGTGGTGGATAGGAAGAGCACCTCAGGAATGGCTCAATTCCTGGGCTCGTGTCTTGTATCTTGGGGATCCAAAAAGCAAAACTCCGTGGCACTCTCAACCGCGGAAGCTGAGTACGTTGCTGCTGCTTCGTGCTGCTCACAAGTCCTATGGATCAAGTACCAACTTGAAGATTATGGTACGTTCCTCAACACAGTCCCTATCTTGTGTGATAACACTAGTGCTATAAGTATTGCCAAAAATCCTGTTCATCATTCTAGGACGAAGCATATTCATATAAGACATCACTTTCTTCGTGATAATGTTGAACTTGGATTAATTAAGGTAGATCATGTTAGGACTGGGGACCAAGTGGCCAATATTTTCACAAAAGCACTTGATAGACGTCCCTTCGAGCACCTCCGGTTGCTTTTGGGGATGATAACTTTTAAATGATCAAGTCCCGTTCTATTATTCCCTCCATGATTGGCTATGTCTTGTTGAGAACTCGTTTTAAAGTGTGTCATGCATTAAAGTCATCTTTAAAGGACGCTAGTCTAAGATATGTGTTTCGCCTGTGTTTTGAACGACATTCATTTCGCTTTCCATCTCAAGAGTATCCCTGATCACCCTACCCTCATTACAAGCCGAAATGATGGGAACTCTAAGCTTACCCAGGCTGAAAATCTTGCAAACGCGTCCTATGAGCATTCTTTGTTTTATCTTTACGGGACATACTTGCTTGATTTTCAAAAATGGTTCTAAGTGATCAAAGGGACGCGTGTTAAGAGGTGAGAGTTGTCCATACAGAGTTCTAAGTTTAGAGGCTGAGATCAGTGTTTGGGACGCCGTGGTTCAGTTCTGAGTATTGCAGTATTGTGTTCCTAAAGGACGCCAGGTCAGAGTCCTTTGCAGTTGTGAGATGTTGGAATTTGTAAGAAGGAAGTTGAACCGTTTCGGAGAAGTTGAACGCAGATCTCGGGATATGTGTAACCGGTGGAGAACAGCTGTGTTTCTTAGCAAAGAAGGAAGCCACGTGCGGGATTGCGGATGGAGGAAGTCATGTGTTAATACCCTTTTACCCTTGACCGTTCCAATTCGTCTTCTTCCTATAAATAGGCCCCTGTTTCCTTCTGAAAATCTTTCCTTGCTCCTCTGCTCCTTACACCATATTAGCAAACCCTCAAGATCTTGCCAAATCTTCAATCGCTCCTCTCGAAATCAACTTCCCAACCCTAATCTTCATCTATAAAACCATCCTCTCAAATGGCCAATACTAGAGCAACCAAAAACCAATCTTCCTCTCCGGCGGCGAAGAACCCCAGTTCGTCAAGGTCTCCTCCGGTGAGAGGCCGGTCACTAATGGACTCGAGAGGCAGACCTTCCGGCCGCCAAGAACCCCCTCGCCACCATTCCTCGTCTCAATCCACCCAGCGCCGCCACTCCAACACCCCTCCTCAGCCCCTTCGCTCCCAACCTCCACAACAAAGACAACAACCCCCTCGCTCTCAATCCAAATCCAATCAAAAGCGGTTCTCATTCCTGGAGAAGCCCTTCAAACCCGAGCCTGAGCCAGAAAATGTCGAGAAAGCCTCTGTTTACAGTGGCTCCATTGGACGGCTTCCCTCCCAACCCAAGCGCCGTCCTCCTCTCGACCCACTAATAGAGGACTGGCTAGAAAAGGAGCCAAGGACGCTCGCCAACATCTGCCTACGGGCGTCCACTCACGACCATCCTCCTAAAATCCAACGCCTCCTCCAATACTTCATGCTCACATATGTCAAGCCCCGCCTTGAAGAAACCAATCACACCAACCCTCCATTCATGGGGCCAGGCATCATTTCTGACTCGTTTGGTGGAACCGTGGACGAGCTCGCCAAACTGCTCCCTGATATAATGGAGTTCGTTGTGGCTCCTGCGGGCTCCGTCCCATCTCAAAAACGCAAAAGGCCTTCCTCTCCCCCTCCTTCCAAAACGCTCCACATAAAAGGCCCTTCCTCCTCTCCACCGAAACCAATCCCTTCCTCCCCTCCTCCCGCCCCAAAGAGACGCCTCAAGACGTCTGCTGAGCTTGAAGGGGTGACAGAACAACAAATGGCAGCCATTCGCCTCTCGGAGCTTGCAATAGAGAAAGAGGAGAAGGCCAGGCAGGAGCAGGCAGAAAAGGACACCATTGCTGCGGCGATCCAACAGAGCCTACTGGAAGTCCCTCGACTCCCTCCTCCTCCTCCTCCTCCAAGGGTAGAGGACGCCACCCCTGCGTCTGTGGCTGCTACGGATCCGCTGGATGCGGAGATCGAGGCGGACTTGGCAAAGCCCATGCCAGTTGCTCCGCAGGCGACTCCTCACGTACAGGTCCCGGCCAAGGACGCTGTACCAAAAGTGATTACTCTTGAGGATTCTCCTGCCAAGAAGCCGCCTCCTCCCCCTGCTCCGCTCAAAGTGAAGCCCATTTCCGTGGCTCCGCCCAGCACCTCATCTGCCCCCACCAAAGCAAAGCTAAGTCCAGAGCTTCAACTCCTCCTCCTCCTCCAGCTGTGGACGCGCCTCTTACAGAACAAGCGTCCACTGCTGCGGATCAGAAGAAGCGTCCAAAAGTGATTACTCTAGCTGGACGTCCTCTTTCATCTCAGCAGTTCCTACGTGGTATTTCTCAAGAGCTTCTAACTGTTGTTTGGCTGTGGGCAAGTCACTTATTCTGGTGGCGTCCCTTTCACAGAGGGATGTCTGTAGAAAGCATATTGCCTTGGCATTAGTTTCCTTCAGCTTAAAGTTGCCGTCCGTCAGGCACGGAGGCTTCACGCTAGAGATTCCAACCGATTCCAACCGGTTCCATGTCCATTTGTATCAGAGCAGTCTGATACAAATTGTTGGATCGTTAGTATAAAGAGGGACGTCCTTTATTTGGGTAAAGGCGTCCTTAGAGTGAGGCGTCCTTACTAAGTATAAGGGCGTCCTTGAAGTGCAGCGGAAATTAACAAACTAAACAGGTGAAAAGACAAGTAAGGAACTCAGAGATTTATAGAGGAACCACTCAAGACCAAGTAGTCCTTGAGTGTAAGCCTCTACCTCGTTGGAGGATTTTTGAATAGATTTTTCCTTTCTTATTAAGCGCCCTTACAGTTGTACTGGCGAGTGCTTTACACTTCTCTGGCACTTAGTGTACGTCCTAAGTCCACTAGTAAGGGACTCCTTTAATGCTCTAAAGGACTCTATCCCAACGTCCTACATTACTTCGTAGGACTTCTCTCTTTTCTTTGGTTTTCTGGGTTACAAACAGTTTTGGTTTTGGTTACAACTTTTCTCTGGATCAAACACTAAGTCTAGAGGAGTTCTAAGCTTGTTGTTTGTGTTCTTGATCGAGGTCGCTTTCTCTCTGATTCTCTGAGTATTCTGTGAAAGCGTTGGCGTCACAATAAATGCCTTGGGCTATTTATAGGACTTGAGAAGGGCGTCTTTCCTCTTGGACGATCATGCCCATCGTGGACGTGGCTACAGGATCTTCCTCCACGTGGTATGGCCAAGTGGTGATGGACTCTGCTACAAGATCGGTCTCCACGTGTCCCGGATGATCAAATGTTGTCGAGTGATGTCATCCTGTCGGCTGCCGAGTAAGGACGCTTCTGAGTTGAAGCTTGCGTTCCTACTTGCTTTCGGACTGCGTCGTTGCTCAAGTAGTCTGTTGCTGGTCCTTACGCTTGTTGTCCCTTAGCCTTAGGGACGTCCACACACTTGTTGTCCTTTTTGTCACTGGCGTTCCTGAATACTTGGACGAATTGATTAGAATCAAGGTGAGTTTGTCATATCAAAACTGAGGGACGGTTGTGTGTGGGCACACTAACAAGTACGCAAGCGTCCTTTATTAGAATCATGAGTTGAGGGACTCTGTTGAAGGACTCTACTCAAGAGTTGAGGGGCTCTGCTGAAGAACGCTGGTGTAGAGCTAAGGACGCTGGTTGAGAGCTAAGGACGCCAAGGCAGGAGGAAGCCTTCCCCGGATGGGGACTCTCTTGTATCGTCCCTAGAGTTGGCCTTGGCAGAAGGAAGCCTTCCCTGGATGGGGACGCCAAGGCAGGAGGAAGCCTTCCCTGGCTGGGGACGCCAAGGCAGGAGGAAGCCTTCCCTGGCTGGGGACGCCAAGGCAGGAGGAAGCCTTCCCTGGATGCGGACTCTCTTGTATCGTCCCTATAATTGGCCTTGGCAGAAGGAATCCTTCCCCGGATGGGGACGCCAAGGCCTCTTCATCAAGACCGGCCTTAAGCACGCTCAGCACCCAAGTAGATGGTTCTTCGGGGACTATGCTAATGGCGATGACCTTAGCACGAGCTCGAGTAATGGGTCCGTCCGAACGCATTGTCATGGCGTCTTCCGTCCGAACGCATTGTCATGGCGTCTTCCTCTTCCTTTAGAAGCATGAACTATACTTTTATAATCATAATACAAACTTGACTATTTGAAATATTTTCTTAGGAATTATCAAACGGCTCGGGTGGGGTCGGGTCGGGTCGGGTCGGGTCGGGTCGGGTCGGGTCGGGTCGGGTCGGGTCCTGACAAGTTGTTAGGCGGTTCGAATCCTAATGGGTCAATCATACCAACTTTGATAGTTCTCCCGACAAGCAGGTCAGCTCAATAGGTGTTGATTAAATAATATAGCTGAATCTTAAGGTAGTTGAATGCTTAGTTGCAAAGCGAAATTATAAAGGGGAATGCTTGTGAAGGCTCTAAACTCATTTGTATGAAATAGTGGCTACAAGTATCATTTAAATAACTTGAAGCAACGTGCTATTATCCTACAACGAAGGCTATTTGAAGCACAAGTGATATAGTAAGAGAATACCGCAATGATATAAGAGTAGAAATTAATAGATAATATGATTTGTGCAGCGAGTTTAAGAAACATGACATACATAAAAACTAACTTATTAGATGATAACAATAAATTAATTATCACAAAAGGGTCAGTCTATAAATTGATTCTATCATGTTAACTTATTGAATGTAACAAGTAGCTAACAAGTAGCTAACAAGTAACTTATTAGATCTGTTGTTGCCTCAGCTCTTTGACAAAAGCCTCATAACACCTGAAATAATTGGAAAAACCAGGCAGTTTGAGAAGCCAACAATCACCACCTGTTTTCATGTAGATTGAGTAGTATGTAGGTTAGAAGAATGACATGAGTAACGAGCCAAAAACTGGTTTGCAAAGCGAAACCTGCTACATCCCCTGCGCATACATGAATTCAGTATGATAGTTTATAACAACTAATGAAGGATAACAATTAAACTGGTTTGCAAAGTAATAAAAATTGAGAATCTACTTGTATAATATGCTAAAACCTGTTACATCCCCTGCACATACATGAATTCAGTATGACCTTAGGCAGCAGTAATGAAACTTGGTGGATCTTTAAATTTGTTGATGGAAGAGTAGAAATTACCCTTCGAATGGATCAAAATCCATCTGAACAATGTGACTAACACTCTGGATTCCAGTGAGTGATGAGTAAATGAAGACGAGATGTAGAAATACATGACACTCGAAAAGGTGCAGATGCTAAAACAACATAACAATGAGGGATATTATCTGTTGATGATACCTGTGGTAGGCTCCGGCTCAAAAACAATGCTGAGATCTTAATTTGAAACCAATGTCATTCAACGAATGAATAAGGGCGGAATTTGAAGACACAGGCCTGGCCAAAAATGGAAGAGTTGCACATCTCTAAACCTCAAACCACATAGAAATTCTGGATTAAAACTTAGGTTTTTTGATGAGTAGGTAATAAAAAAAGTTCATTATTTTGCTGCTCGGGTGGATGTACACAAGAGATAAAAGGGAAGG
>OZ002734.1:0-31141 GCA_963924305.1 Polygonum maritimum
CCTAAACCCTAAACCCTAAACCCTAAACCCTAAACCCTAAACCCTAAACCCTAAACCCTAAACCCTAAACCCTAAACCCTAAACCCTAAACCCTAAACCCTAAACCCTAAACCCTAAACCCTAAACCCTAAACCCTAAACCCTAAACCCTAAACCCTAAACCCTAAACCCTAAACCCTAAACCCTAAACCCTAAACCCTAAACCCTAAACCCTAAACCCTAAACCCTAAACCCTAAACCCTAAACCCTAAACCCTAAACCCTAAACCCTAAACCCTAAACCCTAAACCCTAAACCCTAAACCCTAAACCCTAAACCCTAAACCCTAAACCCTAAACCCTAAACCCTAAACCCTAAACCCTAAACCCTAAACCCTAAACCCTAAACCCTAAACCCTAAACCCTAAACCCTAAACCCTAAACCCTAAACCCTAAACCCTAAACCCTAAACCCTAAACCCTAAACCCTAAACCCTAAACCCTAAACCCTAAACCCTAAACCCTAAACCCTAAACCCTAAACCCTAAACCCTAAACCCTAAACCCTAAACCCTAAACCCTAAACCCTAAACCCTAAACCCTAAACCCTAAACCCTAAACCCTAAACCCTAAACCCTAAACCCTAAACCCTAAACCCTAAACCCTAAACCCTAAACCCTAAACCCTAAACCCTAAACCCTAAACCCTAAACCCTAAACCCTAAACCCTAAACCCTAAACCCTAAACCCTAAACCCTAAACCCTAAACCCTAAACCCTAAACCCTAAACCCTAAACCCTAAACCCTAAACCCTAAACCCTAAACCCTAAACCCTAAACCCTAAACCCTAAACCCTAAACCCTAAACCCTAAACCCTAAACCCTAAACCCTAAACCCTAAACCCTAAACCCTAAACCCTAAACCCTAAACCCTAAACCCTAAACCCTAAACCCTAAACCCTAAACCCTAAACCCTAAACCCTAAACCCTAAACCCTAAACCCTAAACCCTAAACCCTAAACCCTAAACCCTAAACCCTAAACCCTAAACCCTAAACCCTAAACCCTAAACCCTAAACCCTAAACCCTAAACCCTAAACCCTAAACCCTAAACCCTAAACCCTAAACCCTAAACCCTAAACCCTAAACCCTAAACCCTAAACCCTAAACCCTAAACCCTAAACCCTAAACCCTAAACCCTAAACCCTAAACCCTAAACCCTAAACCCTAAACCCTAAACCCTAAACCCTAAACCCTAAACCCTAAACCCTAAACCCTAAACCCTAAACCCTAAACCCTAAACCCTAAACCCTAAACCCTAAACCCTAAACCCTAAACCCTAAACCCTAAACCCTAAACCCTAAACCCTAAACCCTAAACCCTAAACCCTAAACCCTAAACCCTAAACCCTAAACCCTAAACCCTAAACCCTAAACCCTAAACCCTAAACCCTAAACCCTAAACCCTAAACCCTAAACCCTAAACCCTAAACCCTAAACCCTAAACCCTAAACCCTAAACCCTAAACCCTAAACCCTAAACCCTAAACCCTAAACCCTCAACCCTAAACCCTCAACCCTAAACCCTCAACCCTCAACCCTCAACCCTCAACCCTCAACCCTCAACCCTCAACCCTCAACCCTCAACCCTCAACCCTCAACCCTCAACCCTAAACCCTCAACCCTAAACCCTCAACCCTAAACCCTCAACCCTAAACCCTCAACCCTCAACCCTAAACCCTCAACCCTCAACCCTCAACCCTCAACCCTCAACCCTCAACCCTCAACCCTCAACCCTCAACCCTCAACCCTCAACCCTCAACCCTCAACCCTCAACCCTCAACCCTCAACCCTCAACCCTCAACCCTCAACCCTCAACCCTCAACCCTAAACCCTAAACCCTAAACCCTAAACCCTAAACCCTAAAACCTAACCCTTAAACCCTAAACCCTAAAACCCTAAACCCTAAAACTAAATGATGCCTTCGTTGCGAGATATTGATCGTCTAAGTTTCGGCTAGACGAGCCCGATGCCCATTTCGGCCAAAATCCAACTTCACCGTTTTGGAATTCGGAGATGACGACGCGATAGAGGTCCAAAATATAAGCACTTTTCGAACTCGGATATGACCTAAATGATTCCTAAGTTGCGAGATATTGATCGTCTAAGTTTTGGCTACACAAGCCCAATGCCCATTTCGGCCAATATCAAACTTCACCGTTTTGGTATTCGGAGATGATGGCGCGATAGAGGACCAAAATATAAGCACTTTTCAAACTCGGAGATGACCTAAATGATGCCTACGTTGCGAGATATTGATCGTCTAAGTTTTGGCTACACGAGTCCGATGCCCATTTCGGCCAAAATCCAACTTCACCGTTTTGGAATTACGAGATGACGGCGCGATAGAGGACCAAAAAATAAGCACTTTTCGAACTCGCAGATGACCTAAATGTACTTACGTTGCGAGATTTTGATCGTCTAAGTTTCGGGTACACGAGCCCGATGCCCATTTCGGCATAAATCCAACTTCACCGTTTTGGAATTCCGAGATGGCGACGCGGTAGAGGACCAAAATATAAGCACTTTTCGAACTCGGATATGACCTAAATGATGCCTACGTTACGAGATATTGATCGTCTAAGTTTTGGCTACACTAGCCCGATGCCCATTTCGGCCAAAATCCAACTTCACCCTTTTGGAATTCGGAGATGACGGCGATGTAGAGGACAAAAATATAAGCACTTTTCGAACTCGGATATAACCTGAATGATGCCTACGTTGCGAGATATAGATCGTCTAAGTTTTGGCTACACGAGCCCGATGCCCATTTCGGCCAAAATCTAACTTCACCGTTTTGGAATTCGGAGATGACGATGCGGGAGAGGACCAAAATATAAGCACTTTTCGAACTCGGATATGACCTAAATGATCCCTACGTTGCTAGATATTGATCGTCTAAGTTTCGGCTACACAAGCCCGAAAAGGCAAAAATCTAACTTCACCGTTTTGGAATTCCGAGATGACGGCGCATTAGAGGACCAAAATATAAGCACTTTTCGAACTCGGATATGACCTAAATGATACCTACGTTGCGAGATATTGATCGTCTAAGTTTCGGCTACACGAGCCCGATACCAATTTCGGCCAAAATCCAACTTCACCGTTTTGGAATTCGGAGATGACGACGCGATAGAGGGCCAAAATATAAGCACTTTTCGAACTCAGAGAGGACCTAAATGATGCCTACATTGCGAGATATTGATCGTCTAAGTTTTGGCTACACGAGCCCGATGCCCATTTCGGCCAAAGTCCAACTTCACCGTTTTGGAATTAAGAGATGACGGCGCGATAGAGGACCAAAAAATAAGCACTTTTCGAACTCGGAGATTACCTAAATGATGCCTACGTTGGGAGATATTGATCGTCTAAGTTTCGGCTACACGAGCCCGATTCCATTTCGGCATAAATCCAACTTCACCGTTTTGGAATTCCGAGATGACGACGCGGTAGAGGACCAAAATATAAGCACTTTTCGAACTCGGATATGACCTAAATGATGCCTACGTTACGAGATATTGATCGTCTAAGTTTTGGCTACACGAGCCCGATGCCCATTTCGGCCAAAATCCAACTTCACCGTTTTGGAATTCGGAGATGACAGCGATGTAGAGGAAAAAAATATAAGCACTTTTCGAACTCGGATATGACCTGAATGATGCCTACGTTGCGAGATATTGATCGTCTAAGTTTTGGCTACACGAGCCCGATCGATGCCCATTTCGGCCAAAATCCAACTTCACCGTTTTGGAATTGCGAGTTGATGGTGCGGTAGAGGACCAAAATATAAGCAATTTTCGAACTCGTAGATGACCTAAATGATGCCTTCGTTGCGAGATATTGATCGTCTAAGTTTCAGCTACACGAGCCCGATGCCCATTTCGGCCAAAATCCAACTTCACCGTTTTGGAATTCGGAGATGACGACGCGATAGAGGTCCAAAATATAAGCACTTTTCGAACTCGGATATAACCTAAATGATGCCTACGTTGCGAGATATTGATCGTCTAAGTTTCGGCTACACGAGCCCGATGGCCATTACGGCCAAAATCCAACTTCACCGTTTTGGAACTCGGAGATGACGGCGCAGTAGAGGACCAAAATATAAGCACTTTTCGAACTCGTAGATCACCTAAATGATGCCTACGTTGCGAGATATTGATCGTCTAAGTTTTGGCTACACGAGCCCGATGCCCATTTCGGCCAAAATCCATCTTCACCGTTTTAGAATTCGGAGATGACAACGCGATAGAGGACCAAAATATAAGCACTTTTCGAACTCGGATATGACCTAAATGATTCCTAAGTTGCGAGATATTGATCGTCTAAGTTTTGGCTACACAAGCCCAATGCCCATTTCGGCCAAAATCAAACTTCACCGTTTTGGTATCCGGAGATGATGGCGCGATAGAGGACCAAAATATAAGCACTTTTCAAACTCGGAGATGACCTAAATGATGCCTACGTTGCGAGATATTGATCGTCTAAGTTTTGGCTACACGAGTCCGATGCCCATTTCGGCCAAAATCCAACTTCACCGTTTTGGAATTACGAGATGACGGCGCGATAGAGGACCAAAAAATAAGCTCTTTTCGAACTCGCAGATGACCTAAATGTACTTACGTTGCGAGATTTTGATCGTCTAAGTTTCGGGTACACGAGCCCGATGCCCATTTCGGCATAAATCCAACTTCACCGTTTTGGAATTCCGAGATGGCGACGCGGTAGAGGACCAAAATATAAGCACTTTTCGAACTCGGATATGACCTAAATGATGCCTACGTTACGAGATATTGATCGTCTAAGTTTTGGCTACATGAGCCCGATGCCCATTTCGGCCAAAATCCAACTTCACCGTTTTGGAATTCGGAGATGACGGCGATGTAGAGGACAAAAATATTAGAACTTTTCGAACTCGGATATGACCTAAATGATGCCTACGTTGCGAGATATTGATCGTCTAAGTTTCGGCTACACGAGCCCGATGCCCATTTCGGCCAAAATCCAACTTCACCGTTTTGGATTTCCGAGATGACGGCGCGGTAGAGGAACAAAATATAAGCACTTTTCGAACTCGGATATGACCTAAATGATGCCTACGTTGCGAGATATTGATCGTCTAAGTTTTGGCTACACGAGCCCGATGCCCATTTCGGCCAAAATCCAACTTCGCCGTTTTGGAATTCGGAGATGACGACGCAATAGAGGACCAAAATATAAGCACTTTTCGAACTCGGATATGACCTAAATGATGCCTACGTTACGAGATATTGATCGTCTAAGTTTTGGCTACACGAGCCCGATGCCCATTTCGGCCAAAATCCAACTTCACCGTTTTGGAATTCGGAGATGACGGCGATGTAGAGGACAAAAATATTAGAACTTTTCGAACTCGGATATGACCTAAATGATTCCTACGTTGCGAGATATTGATCGTCTAAGTTTCGGCTACACAAGCCCGATGCCCATTTCGGCCAAAATCCAACTTCACCGTTTTGGAATTCCGAGATGGCGACGCGGTAGAGGACCAAAATATAAGCACTTTTCGAACTCGGATATTACCTAAATGATGCCTACGTTACGAGATATTGATCGTCTAAGTTTTGGCTACACGAGCCCAATGCCCATTTCGGCCAAAATCCAACTTCACCGTTTTGGAATTCGGAGATGACGGCGATGTAGAGGACAAAAATATTAGAACTTTTCAAACTCGGATATGACCTAAATGATGCCTACGTTGCGAGATATTGATCGTCTAAGTTTCGGCTACACGAGCCCGATGCCCATTTCGGCCAAAATCCATCTTCACCGTTTTAGAATTCGGAGATGACAACGCGATAGAGGACCAAAATATAAGCACTTTTCGAACTCGGATATGACCTAAATGATTCCTAAGTTGCGAGATATTGATCGTCTAAGTTTTGGCTACACAAGCCCAATGCCCATTTCGGCCAATATCAAACTTCACCGTTTTGGTATTCGGAGATGATGGCGCGATAGAGGACCAAAATATAAGCACTTTTCAAACTCGGAGATGACCTAAATGATGCCTACGTTGCGAGATATTGATCGTTTAAGTTTTGGCTACACGAGTCCGATGCCCATTTCGGCCAAAATCCAACTTCACCGTTTTGGAATTACGAGATGACGGCGCGATAGAGGACCAAAAAATAAGCACTTTTCGAACTCGCAGATTACCTAAATGTACTTACGTTGCGAGATTTTGATCGTCTAAGTTTCGGGTACACAAGCCCGATGCCCATTTCGGCATAAATCCAACTTCACCGTTTTGGAATTCCGAGATGGCGACGCAGTAGAGGACCAAAATATAAGCACTTTTCGAACTCGGATATGACCTAAATGATGCCTACGTTGCGAGATATTGATCGTCTAAGTTTCGGCTACACGAGCCCGATGGCCATTTCGGCCAAAATCTAACTTCACCGTTTTGGAATTCCGAGATGACGGCGATGTAGAGGACCAAAAAGTAAGCACTTTTTGAACTCGGAGATGACCTAAATGATGCCTACGTTGCGAGATATTGACCGTCTAAGTTTCGGCTACACGAGCCCGTTCCCATTTCGACCAAAATCCAACTTCACCGTTTTGGAATTCGGAGATCACGGCGCAGTAGAGGACCAAAATATAAGTACTTTTCGAACTCGGAGATGACCTAAATGATGCCTACGTTGCGAGATATTGATCGTCTAAGTTTTGGCTACACGAGCCCGATGCCCATTTCGGCAAAAATCCAACTTCACCGTTTTGGAATTCGGAGATGACGACGCGATAGAGGACCAAAATATAAGCACTTTTCGAACTCGGATATGACCTAAATGATGCCTACGTTGCGAGATATTGACCGTCTAAGTTTCGGCTACACGAGCCCAATACCCATTTCGGCCAAAATCCAACTTTACCGTTTTGGAATTCGAAGATGACAACGCAGTAGAGGACCAAAATATAAGCACTTTTTGAACTCGGAGATGACCTAAATGATGCCTACGTTGCGAGATATTGATCGTCTAAGTTTGGGCTACACTAGCCCGATGCCCATAAAAACATTCATTTATTTGACAAGAAAAAGAAAAATAAGAGTTGTAGAGATAGAAAATCCACCCAAAAAAAAATTAAAAACAATTAGAGAGAAGTCATTAATGTGACAAGAGGGGGAGAATTTCAAGTGTTGTATATAGAAGATATAAGCACTTTTTGAACTCGGAGATGACCTAAATGATGCCCACGTTGCGAGATATTGATCGTCTAAGTTTTGGCTACACGAGCCTGATGCCCATAAAAACATGCATTTATTTGACAAGAAAAAGAAAAATAAGAGTTGTAGAGATAGAAAATCCACCCAAAAAAATAAATTAAAAACAATTAGAGAGAAGTCATTAATGTGACAAGAGGGGGAGAATTTTAAGTGTTGTATAGATAGATAGATAGATTAAGGCCCATTCTAACAAAGAGCCCATGTTAATATAGTATATCTGTTATTAATGGGCTGGAAATAACTGCTTTTGTATAAAATAAACTAGTATTTTAAAAATTTACGGGTCTAACGGGTTGACCCGTAACCCGCCCGTAACCCGTAAATGTAGAATTTTATGACCCATGGCCCGACCCGTTATTTACAGGTTGGGCACCCGACCCGTAAATTACGGGTCGGTCCGGACCGGGTTACTGGTCAGCCGGCCCATTGGACATCCCTAGATAGAAGTGATAAGTTAAATGATACGGATTTTAGGTACGGATGCTGATATTGATTTAAGATACTGATAAGTTAAATGATACTGATGCTGAAAGTGAGTGTTGGGTAGAAAGTAAGTGTTGGGTAGAAAGATTTGTTGATCAATTATTTTTTTCAGGAAATAAACATACTTATTTTCAAATAACATGTGAGATAGCGTCTTATTTTTTTAGGTACTTATAAGTAACCGAATACCTATTTGGACAAATAAGTATCTAAAATTTTAATATTTTTTTTAAAGAAAATTTACGATTGTGTTGAGAGAGGAAGAGAATATACATCTCATCTAACAAGGAGAGTTCAAAAGCTTGTTAGCACTAGTTACAGGTAGGGGTGGGCAAAATCCGGTCCGGACCGGATTTTTGGACCAGACCGGGAGGATACCGGTCCGGTCCACGGAAATGGGGGTTCCAGGTCTCGGTCCGGACCGGGAATTTGAAAAATAAAAAATTTAAATAAAAAATGTATTAATTTAATACTATATAGTTTATTTTTAATATTTAAGCTTTACATTTATATTATATACTTAATAATTTTATAATTTTCATTAATCATATATGATTTCTTTAATTATATTATAATTTTTTATATAAAAAGTATATTTCTTTAAAAAAATTTATTTTTTTAAAAAATAAAAATCTGTTCCACCCGGTCCGGTCCCCCGTCCATATGTTTTGGGGTTCCCAGTCCCAGTCCGGTCCGGTCTTGGACCGGTGCCCACCCCTAGTTACAGGGAACAAACGACTAGTGAGAGATATAAAAAAGGATCATAGAAGAATCAAATTCGCGATTTCAAAAGTGGAGACCTAATGCTTGTTTCCAGGAGTTCTAGCTGCAGTTGCTCCGCGACCAACTCGATTGGATCTTCAGTTTCATTAAGCAAATGATTTGGTGAGCACAATCTTCAACAGTGGGTAAACGGGTCGTTCAGATCGGGTCGTTCGGATCAAATTCGTTTGGGTCAAACAGTTATTTCGAGTCTTGTTCGGTTCGGATCGGGTCGGTTCAGATTCGGATGTTGTTCAGGTTCGGGTCTAGTTCGGATTCGGGTCGTTTTCGGATCGTAATATTTCGGATTAGTTCAGGTCAAATTGATTCGGATCGAATGTTGTTCCGTTTTCGGGTCTCGGATCATGTTCGGATTGTTCATTTTTTCGTTATTCGGGTCCAATTTCGGATCGGTTCGGTTCGGTTCGGATTTTGGGTTAAGTCACTTAAGTGAGCGTCACGTAAATTCTAAATCGTTGAAGTGGTATAGAGTTATAAGGATCAAATCGATGACTCGGTAGCTAGTTATACCGAAGGAAAAGATGCCTTGAAAGGGAAACAAGGCCAAAGCTTGAAAAGTCCCAAACCTTGAACAAGACCGAGCAGACACGGTAGTGAACAATCCGGCTTGGAATCTTACTCAACCGGATGGATGGCTGCCCGTGTGGCCGGTTATCATTTATCACCGCCGTGAGTGAATTGTCCGGTCTCATATTTTCACTTGCAACCGCCGGACACACTCGTCAATTGACTTGTTCATGAGTAGGTTCCTCCTCTATCCCCTCAATTATATAAATAGACATGTAATGTTACAACAACACATGCATACCCCTCTCTCCTCTATCTCTCTTCTCAGCTGCAAACACTGGTTCCTAGTACGCTTTTTGATGTCAAATTGATCCCGATTTCAGAGCAATCTGTAGATTGGTAGGCAGTATTGCCAGATCTACCTGTACGGCTGTATCCATTATCAAATCTCTCAACTAATCAACCCATTTGATGGAAATTCAAGTGTTTAGATAATTTGCTAAATTTATTGTTGAGTTCGATCCTGCTTCCTTTTTCTCCAAATCCAAAGTCTTCTCACTGATTTGATTTGTGTTGTGTTTTTCAGTTTCTCCATTGGGGCTAAATCGATTAACAGGATACACTGATTAAAAGCTAGGCATCTTACATTCTTTGAGAAGCATTTGACGGGTCAGCATACATTCAACTGCCATGGAAGAGTATGTTGCAACTTCATCCTTTCCTTTTCTGAATTTTCCGACCTATAGGCGTAGCTATTCAAATTCTTAACCTTTTTTAATCTGTTGAAATGAGTTAGGGAGAACAGCATTGGGCTACTTCAGCATTATCGGCGAGATAGGCGTGTTCTTCTTAATTTCATGCTTTCTGGTAGCTTGATCAAGAAAGTTGTCATGCCTCCTGGCGCTGTTTCCTTAGATGATGTAGATCTTGATCAAGTCAGTGTCGACTATGTTCTAAATTGTGCAAGAAAAGGTGAGATAAAGTTGCAATGATGCACTTGTTCTTTCAGGCTCGTCAGTTTGCTAGTCTGTATCCCAAAATTTTACTTTTGGATCCTTTGGGAGTGTTACTTTAGTTTGAATTTAATATTTTCGTTGAACCATGTACAGGTGATATGCTTGAGCTTTCTGATGCCATAAGGGATTATCATGACAGTGTCTCGTTCCCGCACATGGTAAGTCTCATGTCTGACTGATCACATATGTGTTGTCTTGTAATTAGTTGATTATGATAGTATGAGAAAATTCCTGCAGATTCTTTTATATTGATAAAGAGAAGTTTATGCAATGGTAAAGGGTTATAGTTTGAAAGAAGCTAACTACATTTTTGTCCTATATCATGCTTACATTATGAAAAAAAGGTGTGGCCAAATTAGTGAATGCATTGATGTTGTTTTTATTGCCCAGTGTTGACGATCTTTCTGTTATGTTTAAGGATTTCCATTATTGTTGATGTGGCATCTAGTTATTTTGTTGTCAAAAGGCATTGGAGTTTTACTGCAAGTTGCTTACCGCGTCAAAAGCTACCTTTCCTTTTCAGAATATGTTTCTGTTTCATCTTACTAGCTGTACATTTGTTTTTGTATAGCTCTGAACTTTCTCAAGTACTTTTTTTATTGAATCAAATCTTGACATCCTTTCACAGAACAGTTCTGCTTCCACTAGCGAGTTCTTTCTTGTCACAAACCCCGAAGTTTCTGGTTCACCCCCACGACGGGCCCCACCAGCTGTTCCAATAATTGCAGCTTCCCCTATTCTTAGCAATCTGTCAAAATCAGAAGATGTGGATGAAGAAACCTTCTCCAAGTCTGAATCTTTGCCCGAGAACTCCTTACTTAATTCTGAATCGCTGATGGGAAGAAGTTTTTCAAAAGCAGAATCCTTGAATTCTAATCAAGTTAGAGAATTGACAGTGGATGACATTGAGGATTTTGAGGATGATGATGATCTGGATGAAATCAAAAGTCGAAGGATCTCAAGGAGAATTCCAAATGATGCGTCTGATCTTGCTCTTGCACTGCCGCCATTTGCAACAGGTTAGAATGGTTTGAATTGTTTGATATGGACCTTTGTCAGATGTGTCTGCCTGAATATAGATTTATGGTGAAGGCAGCATAATATTTATAGCATCCACTATAACGTTACTTGCCTCCCTGTTTATATAGTAAATTCAAGTTGCATTTTATAATGGTTCCATGTCATTGTTCAAATTTTAAGCTTTTTAAAGCCTGCATGGCCTAGGAAATATAATCGACACATTACTTTATTACCATTTTTTTCTTTGTGTTTGACGTAGGGAAATTTCGCGACTTTTATTTGCCCAAGTCCGCATGCTGAGCTTCAAATAACAAAATGTTTTGATAGACTCAATTCTTCAAACCTGTGTATTTGGTGCAAATCATAATATAACATTAATGGATACTAACAAGTTTTAAAATTGTTTCTTTCGACGTGTTTGTATGTGCTTTCAGGTATTAATGATGATGATCTTCGGGAAACTGCTTATGAGATCCTCTTGGCATGTGCTGGTGCCTCTGGGTATGCTACCATTATTTAGTTTTAGTGGGAGAAAATGTTAGTGCTTGTTATTGGTTTCAAGACCTGTATTGTTTATATCTCCCTAAACTTTCTTTGATACATATGCGTCTTTCTCAATTTTGTCTCACTTTTGTTTTCAAAATTTGTGCATTTAACCAACAGAGGCCTTATTATACCCTCAAAGGAAAAGAAAAAAGAGAAGAAGTCCAAATTGTTGAGGAAGCTTGGGCGAAGTCGAAATGAAAATTTCAACAAGCAGTCTGAACGGGCACCTGGATTGATCGGTTTGTTGGACACCATGCGTATTCAAATGGAGGTATTGGTATCTCCAAAATTAATTATTACTCAAGTGTCATATTAGATGTGCAGTGGAGTTGGTCTGCCTACATTCAATTTTGTGAATTAAAGAAAGCAGTATTTTCGAGTTCATGTTCAAGTTTCACACTTTCAATTTTTCATTTTGATCTTGGCACATTAATTCTGGGTGAGCTGATGGCTTGCCAACAAAGAGTTTGGACTATAATATACAAGTAATTTTTCCTGTTATGATTTCCGTTTTGTAAGGGATAGACTTTAGCTGATATCTGGTTCAATTGCTTATCTAGCTTCTGTATTATCGTGTATCTGTTGCTGGCCTGACAATTCACTTTGCTATTGTATGTTTTTCCAGCCCGGCAGACTGCCCGGGTTTGTCCAGGTCTATCAATTTCCAACTAGAAATTTGTACTGCCTAAATCTTGGAGTTTGAGTTTCTTTTTGAGCAGTGAGTTCTATGTTTGATTAATGAAAATGTAAAAGACCAGAAACAGAATATGGATACAATTAATGACAATACTTTCTGCATCCCATAAACTTTCTAGTGACCCTTACTGCAAATTAGTGGTGTTGCTGACCCATTGAATTTTGAATCTTCTTCCTGTTTATCAGGAGTTTTAGGTGTAGTGTAATAACCTCTATCCAAGTCTTTTTCGGACGCCAAGGTAGAGGGCGTGCGGTAAAAGAATTGAATGGAGGTTATCAGACAAAACCTAACACTCTTGAACCTCATAGAGGACATGACTTAGGATGAGGCCAGGTGGAGGGACACAAATCGGGTGGGGGGCTTAGAGTTATCGGGTTTCAGAGTGTTGGGGAGTTCTGGTTTTGTTCTCTGTTTTCCGCAGGGTTGTTTGCCTCGAGTATGTTTTCATGTGTTTCCCATGTAGTCTTCTGAGCTGCCTTTTCATTTTGCTGTGTCCTTTTTCTTTCTGTTTTGTGTTTCTTTATGCTTCTCTTCTGTTTGTGTTCTGTGTTTTTTGGTTCTTTGTGATGCTTTGTTGATTGCCTGTGGTTATGTTCTCTTTTGGGTCTTTCAGAAATACCCTCCCAACTTGCTCGTGTATGGGTACATACATCTCGACCCCCTGACCTTACACATGTGGAATATACTGCGTAGTTGGTACTCCCTCCGTCCCATAATGTTTGTCCAAAAGGACGGCTTTTGCGGTTTTTAATGAGAGGTGTAAAGTGGTATTGGAAAGTGAACAAGTAGAATAAAGTGGGTAAATGATATGATTGAATAGGGATACTTTTGGAAATTTATAGGGGATAAAAGTTGAAAAGAGATAAAGTAGGTGGAAAAGTTGGATAATGGGGATAATTGTAGAGATTGAATGGGGATAAGATTGGAAAAAGTTATTGATATAAAAGGAAAGTGGACAAACATTTTGGGACGACAAAAAAGGAAAGTGGACAAACATTATGGGACGGAGGGAGTATTATTGTTGATGGGGTTTACTGTTTGTCAAACATCTGTTTACTACAACTCTTTGTATATGATATCAGGTCTCTGAAGATATGGACATTAGATCAAGACAAGGGCTGCTTAATGCTCTCGTGGGGAAAGCAGGGAAAAGAATGGACACACTTTTAGTCCCATTGGAATTGTTGAGCTGTATTTCACGTACGGAGTTCCCTGATAAAAAAACATATATTCGCTGGCAAAAGAGACAGGTGTTCTCTCTCTCTGAGTCCACCTTTTGCACAAGCATATCATCACATAAACTTTTCTTGTAATTGTTTAAATGATTTAAGGATCAATCATCAATGTAGTTTATTCATGCTTCCCCTCACATTATTTCAGTTAATGTTGCCATTTGGGTTGCAATATGCAATTTTAAATCCTGTTTATGATTTCTGTGTCAGTGTAGTTAAATATGTTGGAGGAGGGACTTCTTAATCATCCTGCAGTAGGTTTTGGAGAGTTGGGCCGCAAGGCTAGTGAAATGAGGATTCTTTTAGCAAAGATTGAGGAATCTGAGGTGTGTACATATTGATTCCAGCAATTACTATTTTTTTTAATTGAATATTATATTTTCCTCATGTAACGTTACCTACTTGTGTATAGGTTTTTTCTGTGTTTTTCCCCTCTTTGTTATATTTTCCCTCTTGAAACCGCCCCAATTTTCATTGAAGCACCTAACAATTATACACCCAGACAATTTTACCATTGAAAACTCCACTTACAAGTATGAGTGAAAGTCTGAAATTTATAATACTATGTTTTAGCTCCAGGCTTATTGAAAAAATGGGAAAATTTTGATATGCTTTCAATCAATTTATAAGCTGGACTTTTCAGGTGTTAATTTAGTTATGTTACGAATTTGTAATGAAATCCTGGTTACTCTATGTTACGGGTGATTTACTGAACCCTTTTTTCAATTTTGTCGCTTTTGCTATTGTGCTCCTCGTATCAATTACATAAGTTTTCACGATCCATTATAATTCTAAATTCATGTTTAATGTTATTTTGATCAGTTTCTGCCAGCTTCAACTGGGGAAATTCAAAGGTCAGAATGCCTGAAGTCTCTCCATGATGCTGCCATTCCTCTTGCTGAGAGGCCAGCTCGTGGTGACATAACTGGTGAAGTTTGTCACTGGGCTGATGGTTATCACCTCAATATCAGACTGTATGAAAAGTTGCTTACGAGTGTGTTCGATGTTCTCGATGACGGAAAGCTTACAGAGGTTAGTATGACGTTCTCCTGGTTGAATACAAATGTTGGCATTCACTATCCTATGGTGATTATGTGATGGAACCATATTGTGTCAGGTTGCAGATTTATGAATGATTATGATGGAATGGAACCATATTGTTTATAAAACTCTTTGCTAATCTGATTTATAAACAACAATATATGCAGGAGGTGGAAGAAATTCTTGAGCTTTTGAAGTCAACTTGGCGTGTACTGGGGATGACAGAGACAACCCACTATACATGCTATGCTTGGATACTGTTTCGTCAGGTAATATGATGGTTTGGAGGCTTTTCTTGTTGATATTACTTGCATGTAATCAGAACATAAGAGCTAAAATTTTTTGTTAAATGAACAAAAAAACTTTATTTCTTATCAGTTTCACTGGTTTTGTCATTGGCCTCAAGATGGCATTGTGAAGTGGCATATTTAGCAATCTGTGATCGTCGTAAAGCAGTAAAGCAATTCGTTTGATGGTGAAGCCATTAAGCTTATAATTTGCCGTGATTCAGTTGCTTCTTTGCAGGCTGGTTGAATGTGGTGGATGTGTAAAATGACATATACTTGCTCTATAATAGCATCTGGCTTGGTCCATGTACTTTTTTCAATTCATAGAATCATCAGCAATGGGTAAGTTCTCTTAGTGGAGAACTTGTATAATAAGGCACCTTGGTGCTCTTTAATTGTTAATTTTTACTTGGTGAGAAAATGGCATATATGTATACCTTTTGAACAGGTCAAGTTTTAGGTACAGGAAATGCGTACATGTGTTGTCAAAAAATAGTTGTAGGTATTGGAGTTGTCAGTAACTCATGTATGTGTCGTAGTTTTTGGTCTTGACTCAGCATGCTCTTTTTCTTTCAATGTTGTTCTTAAGATAAATGAATTTCTTGTCCTGGAAATAATATCTTTTGTGATTGCTTATGTTGACAAGCTTTTGTTTTGTATGCTCTCAGTTTGTTATTACAAGAGAGAAAGGCATGTTAAAGCATGCTATAGAGCAGTTGAAAAGGATCCCATTGAAAGAGCAGCGTGGTCCACAAGAGAGGTTACACTTAAAATATTTGCAAACCAAAGTTGAAGGAGTAGGCTCTCTAACCGTTTCTTTCTTGGAAGCCTATTTAACACCAATTAAGAAGTGGGCTGACAGACAGCTAGGAGACTATCACATAAACTTTGCTGAGGTATGCTACTAAGTGTGTTTATGCTCTTATTTAAGTGAGACTTGTATGGGAATTTCTGATTAGCAGCTCATCTGGAGTCTTTGATATGTTTTTTGTCAATATTATGACACAAGAACGAACGTTTGGCCTTTCTTATCAGGATTCTGTGATGATGGAATATATGATAACAGTTGCAGTGGTTTCGAGGCAATTGCTTCTGGAAGAACCGGTATGAGGATATTTCATAGTTTATTTGGGATATTCTTTTTACACAATATCAACGTTTAGAAATAAGAGTTTCCATTTTTCTTAGTGAAATAATGGAAATACTTTGATTTGACAATCACTTTCATCAGTCTCTGAAAATTAATCTACTAATTTGTATATTTCAAACATAATTTGATGTTAATTCTTAGACGATTATCCATGATTTTTGGTAGGCTATGCAATCCAACTCTGAGACTGATCAAGATCAAATTGAAATGTATATCTCTGCATCAATAAAGAGTGCATTTTCACGGGTTAGTTTCTCTGCTGACATTGCATTTGCATCTTCTTTTTTCATAAGTGATTACTGTGTCATTAGGATCTTCTGGTGACCAAATAACTTTCTTTAGTGATGTTTCAATTGCCTTTACATAAAGCATTGTTCCTTCTGCAGACACTGCAGACCATTGATACACTGGCAGAAACACTTCATGAACCTTCATTGACTGTACTTGCTGAAGAGACCAAGAAACTGTTAAAGAAAGAAACCACTCTGTTTGTTCCAATTTTATCTCAGTGGCATCCTCAAGCAACTGTTGTTTCAGTTTCTCTTCTCCACAAGCTTTACGGAATGAAGTTGGTAAGCTGTGAGACTTTCCGTAGATTGTTTTATACGTTATCTTATACCATGGGAAAATCTTATTCTACTGGGAGATTCATTTATCCATGAATTTGTCTCCAGAAACCATTCCTTGATAGTGCCGAGCATTTAACTGAGGATGTCACATCCATATTTCCTGCTGCTGATAGTCTTGAACAGTATGCCATGGCACTTCTCACGTATGCATATGGTGAAGACGCTGCAGAGGTGTACTTTAAGAAACTTGCGAGATATAAGGTTCTGAGCCTGCTCTTCATTTCCTTATTTGGTTATTTGAAAATCACGTATTGCTATAATCTTGATCCATCCTTGTTTGCATAATACATTGAGCTTATGACGTGATTAAACATCCCTCCTGATTGTTGTATACCAGTAAATTGGTGTTTACTGGTCAACGGATTTCTTGCTTCTTCTTTTTTCTGTTAATTATGAGTGACTTTGATTAAATTATTTGATCACTGTATAGATCTTTCCTTTAGCTGGCTTCCTGCTGCTTACTTTGGTCAAAGTACAAGAATCAGAATATTTCCTTTGCTCCATCCTAGGTTTGATTGCCTGTAAGATACACGCAGGGCAAAAGAATGAGCAAAGGAAATTATTGAAAATGAGCAAATCATGCTATTGTACATCTGTATGATGCTGCTGCCATAAACCATATAGGCTCAGTACAAGGGTTCTACAGTACTATGAAATGGGTACATTTATGAAGAATGGAGACATAATCACAAAACTTTAACCTGGTTGGAACATAACAAATCATATTCAATAATCCTCCAATTCTTCCCATTGAATAACTCCCCCTTTGCAAACAATTCTATCCTCGTACAACCTGTTTTCTACCAACTGTATCATGGTTTCTAATCTTTCTATATTGCCATACAAAAATGAACAAGATATCTGAGGAGCAGGATAAAAAGGCTTCTTTTGTTGCAAGCAGTATAAGGTGTTGTCAGTGAAGAATGGCTATAGCTATTCAATTTTTCTGGGAGTTCTTGAAACCAGATAACTGGAATCTTGCAATGGATAACTTAAATGTTGAATCTTGAAACAAAATAACTTGAATCTTGCAATGGAATTTTATATTCAAATTATTTTTCTCAGTTTTAGTTTGGCATCTCTTATTACTTCATACAAAAACATCGTAAGCAGGTATCTTTAACTTAAGATGAGGTGGACTGGACTGTTATATGAGCTACTCCTCAGAATTCTTGTGAAGGTTTAAGAACGACTGTTTGTCTGAGGTCTGTAATGTGTATTCTCTCCTTATAGCAGTTGTATTTTGGAGGGAGTAGTTTTGATACACTGAAAGATCAGGAGGGGACATTTTCTGGCAAGGAGTGTGAGGTTGTGTCGTCTGAGGATGGGCTGAGGGGACCGTTTGGGTACTAGCTAGAGTGTAGGATGTCATGGGAATTATATGAAGTCGACAAGTGGTGAGCTAAGGTAGAATAACATATAAAGATAAGGGAATTTAGTCCTGGGATGGATATACAGAAAGTATTAGATAATATTGTAAGGGCTACACCTGTGACCTTTGCTCTTTTGATAGGAGATCAAATAATTAAGTTTGGTTAAAGGATGTGGCTTTTTCCATGTTCAAATCTAAGTGCTTAATATTGGACTTGTCCCTCATCAGGCTATCAGGTATGTTTGGAAAGTGTGTAGGTGGTGAGGATGCTTCTGTTCTAGAGCCTTCTGGGCCTAACTTTGAAAACATATAAAGGTTCAATGCTATAAAATACAGTTGCTTGGAACTTCTGCAAGAAAATCATCATGTTTTAACTTGAGTTGCTGCAACATTTTTGTTGGTCAAAAAGGAGAGTCCAGGCTCTCACCGGAATTAAAAAACAGGTTACAGAGTTACTAACCGGGGGTAAACCCTTACATCTTGTGCAATCAACATTTAACACCCAAAATGGGCTCAATCAGAACAGTACAGCCAAAAGGGGAATTGTGAGCATTGGCTGCTAGGTAGCCCGTTACACCATTCGCCTCTCTATAGATGTTATGAAATAGGATGATGCAATCTCAACGCAAAAAGACATAACAGGATAGAAAGTGGGTGGTCGGGAAAGGATTTTGATAAAAGTAGGCCAATAACCAGTTGGAAATCAGGCTCAAGGATGATTTTCCGGTATCCTCTATCCCAGTCAAGCTGTAATATAAGATTTTGATAAAAGTAGGCCAATAACCACTTGGGAATCAGACTCAAGGATGATTTTCCCGTATCCTCTATACCAGTCAAGCTGTAGACAGTAATACACGCCCTAACATATGGCCACTCGGACATGCAATCATATCCTTGCAAGTAAAGCTAGCAACCGACCTTCCATCTTTGTCATGTAGGACCCTGCTAGCAGCTACAGCAGCACTCTCACAGATCCATTCACTTAGCTTACTTTTTTTTCCCACGTTAATCATTACTAAGAGGCTGAAAATAATGGAGGAACTTCTTTAGCTTTGAGAAGGAGGAATGCTTGATAGCGGTACTAAGTGAAGCAGTAGGTTTTGTGAGTAGGCTTGATGTGAAAGTTAATCAGAAAATAGTTCCTTTGCAGAAAGCTTACTGGAAGGGTGCTTTATGTAACCTGCTTTGACTGTAGCTTTGAAGTTTATATAGGCAGCAATAACATTTCGTATCTGGGTATTGTAATGGAAGTATTTGGGGCTTGCTTCAAACTTCACCGTATGTGTATCTGCTTGGATCTCATTGTTTTCTTCGATGCAAGTACAGTCATATTACCTTGTTTTAAACTGCTTCTCACTTGCCATATTTTGAGTGATGTCTTGTCTGTGGTATTGTCAGTTTTAAACCAGTTCATCATATATTGATGATCTAATTTGAGTAGAGTTATGCTTTACCATACTTGCATCATGCACCAGTTTCTCTAGATAGTCATCTTGCTACTTGCATTTTGTTGACTCCAGTTGTACATCCTTTTCATCTTAGATTGAAACTTTGTCTGGAACGCTGGTGATGCGCTGGGTCAATGCACAGCTTGCCAGGCTTATTGGCTGGGTTGAACGTGCCATCCAACAGGAGGTGACTACTGAAATAGTTGAAACTTTGTTTTTGGATTTATTTCATCCTCATATACTTATGAAAAATATGGTAGCATGGTATAATTGATCCATTAATTTGCTTGGAAATCAGGCCTCTGTATCTGTCCATGCGTGTCAGCATGTTTACTATCAAATGTACAAATCTAATCCGGACTGTAAAGATGGTAGAAAGTAAATTCTTCGATGACTTCCTTTCTTGAATGACTAAATACTAACTATTCTCCCTCTCTGCACCAAATTGTGCTTTGTGGTACATGTGTGGGCTAGTTGCTACCTTCTTTTGCATTGATCATGTTCTGTCGTGTATGTATGCAGAAGTGGGATCCAATATCACCTCAGCAGCGGCATGGGAGTTCAATTGTTGAAGTGTATAGGATTGTAGAAGAGGTGATATTTATATACTGTGTAGCATTATCATTTACATCTTTCAAAAAAGATAAATGCTCACTACTTGCATAGTTGCATTTTGTTCCTTGTCTCTATTGCTTTTCTGCATTTTATGCTGTCCTTAGTTTTGAAACTTTCTTTTTCCTTTACACTTGTCTGCTGCTGAGTGCAGTGCCTCAATTGAGAACTAAATTATTCAAACAATAGAAAAGTGATTTTCATTTTCCACCCATAATATAATTGATATGAGCTTGCTCATATCAATTATCTGATTTTCATCAGAGTCTATTGCGCTAGAATCTCTTATCAAATAGTTGATGCTCCAAACTTATCTGATTACTTCTTGCCATATATTACAACTTCAACTACAATAGCGTATGGAAACAAATTTTTATCAAGGAAGACATTCAGTATTTTAAAAAAGCTTTTTATGTACGAAAACTCTATCAAGGTTCTAAAGTGAACAACTTTCCGTTCCTCTATGAAAGTTTATTTTATGCTCTTCCATCTCGTCGGGCTAAAAGAAGGGTTAGTAAAACCATCTCTATCAGAGACCTTCCTTTTTTAGGTTTTGAGAACTTTGACTGCTTCTGTAATTTAAGGTTTAATATGGGTAAATGAATCTGTTTGGATTATGTGAAATAAAAGATAGAAAGCGCTTGACGAGATAATTGTGATTATCCGTACGATCTGTAGTTTAGTCAGTCTTTACTTCTCTTAGAAGGTTAATGAATTATAAAGCTTGATTCTTCTGCGTGCATCTGTATGTCTAGATTTTATGTTTGTTGTTTAGGTTTGTTAGTATGTTTACTCTTTACTACCATGCCATGATTCTCAATGTTTTTGTAATGAGAACAGCCTTTTCCTTGTTACAGACCGTGGATCAATTTTTTGCACTTCAAGTTCCCATGGGTAATGGTGAACTCAATAGTGTAGTACGTGGCGTGGACAATGCATTTCAGGTTTATGCAAAACACATTGTTTGCAGTTTGGGTAAGTAGTAACTACAAGTGAAAATAAACTGTACATTGATTATTTTGATTTGCTATGTGCATCTCAAATCGCTAATCCATAATCTCATTGCCCCTGTTTGCTCTTTTAGCCCTTATTCTTGTACCCATTAGTTGCAGATAGCAGTAGGAATTATATTCTGCTGCTTGAGAGACAAATGCACTTCAGAAGCCATTTGAATATATTTTACAATCCATAGAGTTTTAATGAAGAAGATCTTCTACTTGGGCCAAAGCTGAAAAGTTTTGATTCTGACTCTGTTGTGCAGCTAGGAAAGAAGAGCTGATTCCACCTGTGCCTCCTCTCACACGGTATAGGAAAGAAACTGGAATTAAAGCTTTTGTAAAGAAGGAGCTTCTAGACCAAAAGCCACCTGAAGAGAGGAGATCTCGAGACATCACTGTCTTGCCAACATCAATGCTTTGCGTTCAACTAAATACACTGCATGTGAGTGGATACATCTCTCTTTTTTTTAAATATCCAAAACTCAGTAGCAGGGGACTGTTCATATAGGTTGTATTTCTCTCCATGCAGATTGCCTATCCGTCTCTAACCCAAGTTGTCTGTTGTAATTCATTAATGTGAATTTGTTTTCGCTGTAGTCTTTGGAGTATTTTATCATTCAATTTTTGGAAGTGGTGTTGCCAAGATACAGTGGAAGATAAGGCGGTGGTTAGCTTAAAATGTGTAATTACAATGCATAATGAGGCTTCTTTATGAACTTGAGAGGCTAATACGCTTTCAATTTATTTTTCACAATACCTAGGCACTTCTGTTTGCCTTCAGAATTGAGAACTTTACTTAGAGGGGTTTCCACCTCTCCTAATCTTTTGCCTGTACTCTATTCATTGGTGTATCAGTCTAATCTCATCATCTTTCCCATTGTTATTATCAGTGTTGATTATTTTTATTGTAGTTGTTCATTAAACAAACTTGTATTATTAATTAGTCACAGAATCGTGTTTTTTTTCCCACTATCATAACTCCCCATGCACACTTCCTACTATTCCAACCCAAATGTTTCTCTTAACAGTACGCAGTTAGTCACCTGATCAAGTTGGAAGATAGCATTTCCAGCCGATGGTTGAAGAAAAAGCCAAGTGAGAGGTTTTCCAGTATGTCTCAAACAAATTCAACTTGCTTGTTGCATTTCAATTAGTTTCAGACGAAATGTTGCATGATCTGATTTGATTTGTTTTCTCAACTCTTTTTTCGTGAAAATGGTTGTATCTGTCTATGCATTAGAAGCTTGGATCTTCAATCACAAGTAGTAGGAGGTCACATATGAATTATTGTTGTTGCGCATACAAACCAAAGAAACACTGCTACTTGAGTCAATTGATTAGGTCTACAATATGACAAATTATACTACATATTCCTTTGCTGTAGAAGAATCTCATGGATATTCAACTGGAAGTTATTATGATGAACTGGTAATATCATTGGTGTAAATGTGACACATGCTATGATTTTTTTGTTTTTATGTTAGTTCAACCTACGTGACACATCTATGATTTTTTTTAGTAACTGTTAGGGCAACCTCATATAATCCTTGAACTTGCCTTCAATCCAAAAACTCTGCTCTAGCAAAATAGCATATCTGAAGAGGAATAAGTATTATCCAAACAGTGAAAACTTCAAATTCTTTATATCTTGATAGAGTTTAAGAAAAGCTCCAGCTAGGAGCACTAAGGTTTTACTTAGGGGTACTGTTATTTGTGTTATTGCACCTATGTGCCTTGACATTGTAAATTTTTTCCCACCAAAAGGGCAATGAAACGAACAGTGGAGAATGGGAGCATTGTTCTGTTATTATTGAAAATAAATGGAGCAAAACCAGAATCCATTTGTGATAAGTGTTGTGGGGACAAACGTAGGAGAGGAGAGAGAAAGAAGAAAGGATGAGAAATGAAATGATGCGAGGGCAAGAGAAGGGGCTTTATTACTCCCTAAAGTAGGAAAAAGATTTTAAAACCGCAATATACATCTCTAGAATTACGATGGTGCTCTATCGGGAGTTTCTTAATCTCCGTACGTACCTCTAGTTGAAAATCTTCCTGAATTATGACTTTGGCATACTACATGCTTGCACAATATATGCAGAGATCGTGATTCTTAGTAACTTCTCTATTCACCATATATGCTTACACATAGATAGAGATGGTTGATGGGTTCACTTTGTGAAATTTGTGTCTTCAGAGAGGTCTCCAGATTCGAAGAGCTTCAGCCAGAACACTGCTTTAGATGGAAGCAGAAAAGATCTGAATGCAGCTATTGATAGAATCTGTGAATATACTGGTAAGATTTTATTGTTTTTGTTTATGTCTACTCTCTTGATTTGTAACTGCTCAGTTAAGTGAACTACTACTGTTTTTCCTTCACCCATGTCTTATCTACTCTTTCTTGTACTTTCTCTACTCTTAAACTGATTACTTCTCCATTGTATTATGCAATCCCTTACAATTAATAATATATCTTATATTAGCTTATGGCATGATTGTAAAGAAATGCAATCGCTTACAACTTATAATATATCTTATATTAGCTTTTGACATGATTTTAAAGAAATGCAATCGCTTACAACTTATAATATATCTTATATTAGCTTTTGACATGATTTAAAAAAATAAGTTAAAATTTTAAACAAAAAAATAAGTCCAAATAGAATATATAAAGTCTTTGCAAATCTTACTACTTTGTTACATCCAGTACCACTCTTCTGAGCCAATGAATCAATGGTTTGTAAGAAAAATAGTCAACAAAAACAAAAATCATTGACAATGTTCTTAATGGCCTACAAAACCTAAAATGTTTTTATCTAGATCAAAAATGGTATCAGAAAACGACTTATGTTTGAGACCAAGAAAAAAAAAGAAAATGACTTATGTTGCCGATGAAAGGAGTAATTGCTATTTCTTCTTCATTGTTACAGGAACCAAGATTGTTTTCATTGATCTGGGAGAACCTTTTATTGATAACTTATATAGATCCAGCGTTTCTCAGTCTAGAATGGAGGTACTGGTTGACCCACTTGACACAGTAAGTCCTGACTTTGTTCTACTCTATGTTTCTTAATCATTGTGCTGGTTTACGAAGGACATATTACTGACAGACATACATTAGTGAAGTCACATCCTTATACTTCCAGACCATCCATGATTGACCTATGAACTGGAAGGAGGATACAAAAAAACAAGAGAGCAAGAGAGATGTTTCACTACTAGGTCAATGTGATCTTGTCATGATAGTTGATGTGCAAAGAAACTGTTCCATCAATCATTGCCGCCTTGTGTATCTTGTTTAGCATGGATATTCTTTGGGCTTGTCATTTTTCTTAATGATTACAATATTTTACTTAGCTCTCATGAAAATCTTTAATGTCAATAGGAGACTGCTTTCTTATTGAGTTGTTTGATGAAGTATCTTTGTCAGCTAGCAATCCTGTATTAAAACTCACAAAGGCTGGACAATGGCTGACCCTTATAGGGCATAATGTCAAAACCTTAGTGATACATGAAAATTTATATTTGAATCTGCCTGATTGTGTCTTACTTAAAGATTATCTATTAGGAATATAACCTTGATCAGGGAAACATAGACTTTAAGTATACTTCTCCTATTACTAATTGGTTTTAGACTGAACCCCTAGGATACACGTGCATAACACCAGTCTATTGGTCCATGGACTTCAACAGATTTCTGCTCACTTTTAGATCGATTTCTTATGGTTTCTTTAGTATGTCTTCGTTGTTCTTTCTTATGGAAAGTTACATTACAGATTATGAGGTGCATCATATGCTTTTTCTTATATAATTTACTGGAGTGGTTGTCTTGTCTTTATGTAGGCATTAAATCAGCTCTGTGGTGTTATTGTTGAGCAATTGCGGGATCGCATAGTGACAAGTCTTCTTCAATCATGCCTGGTTTGTGATGTGTGCACTATGATAATTTTGGATAACAATGTGATATTGTCATTATTTTCCGCTCCTTTTCTTGGCTTCTCTTTCAATTTCTAAACTCATTTTAATTGTGTAGGATGGCTTATTACGTGTTTTACTAGATGGAGGGCCATCTCGTGTCTTTTCTCCTACTGATGCCCGAATGTTGGAAGAAGATTTGGATGTCCTAAAGGTGAATGTTCATTAGTCTGCTCTGTCATCTTGTGCGTGTATTTTATTACAAGGGAGGCTATCTTTAACCAAACAAAGGGGATACTATCTAAAAAGGATGGCACTTTCAAGTCTCAAACATTTATGGGTGTATTCTTATTGGTTTTATTTTTATTCTGTGCAGGAGTTCTTTATTTCTGGAGGAGATGGTCTTCCTCGAGGTCTGGTGGAAAATCTTGTGGCTCATGCTCGGCATATTATAAAGTTGCATGGATACGAGGTTTGTTATCTCTCGGTTTTTCGAAGATACACATAGCACAATGCCCACGGAACATCTTAAAATGCGTATTCAAAAACATGCTGCTAAATCTAAACTCGTTATTCGCTATCTGATTGTGCATCTTCAGTATGTGCTATTTTTGATCTTTATTATAGTCCGAAAACATGCCTCTACCTAAGCCAGCTGCAGTAGGTTTGTATTTTTGAGTACTTGTCTCTCTGCTTCATCATTTTACCGCAGACCCGAGAACTGATTGACGACTTGAGATCCAATGGTGGGTCAGAGCTGCACAGAAGCAGGAGCAAGCTTGACGCAGATGCCAAGACCTTATTGAGAATACTATGCCACCGGAATGACTCAGAGGCCTCACAGTATCTCAAGAAACAATACAAGATCCCAAAGTCTGTTGCTTAGTCTATATGCACAAGATCTTCGTTGATTTTTCACTGGCTCGCAAGAATACGCCGTCATGCCAACTGACTCCAGTTCCTCTTTTGTATTTACCGATCCAGCATTCCTTTTCATTTCTAACTGGTTGTTCATTGCTGGGTTATCTACTTCTCTACTTTGCTGCACTAATGTATTTTAATCATATAACTGAAATCCACTTGTGATTCTTTCGTGTGCGTCTATGCTTTTGGCTTGTTGCCCTCGTTTCAATTCATGGCCTTCCCATATAGGAAAAATCTTTTTATAGTGCATACTCATCTTCCTATATCTAAGTTGTGAAGCCACTTTACAAAAAATTGCACCATGTGGCTTTTTATTTGGCTGACTTGTGGACCATTAGAATCCCCAAAGCGTGATAGCAGTTTACAATTCTATGTCTGTGTTTAAATCCGTTTCTCAAACTGCTACAGTTATTTTGCATCTTCACCATCAACCCAGGTTTGAGGAGCTTAGTAATGGATGAATAACTGCTGATACCATCTCTATATATTGTTCTGTACCAGTTTTTGGTTTCATTGTTCTGCTCGACTCCAATTCTTCTTTCTCGAAATTGCTACAATTGCTTAGCAAATTTTAGGGTTACATTGTTCCGCTCACCTTGCCTCCAATTTCTGATCGGAGGATCAGTTTCCCGTCACCACTGCTCCGCTCGGCTTGAATTTTCGGAAAACTGAGCACAATGAAATTTATATATTGTTTGCTGTGAAATTTTGCCCCAGTTCAACAGTAGTGCTTCAATTTCATGATCAAACCATATTTGTTTATAACTGCACAAAAAAAATATTCTTTGTTGTCAAATCTTTTTGAGAGTTGCTCTCTATGTTTCACTTGGTACACAAATCTTCCTCAATTGCCAGTAAAAGTTTTGTCATCTCCTCTCCCTATTTCCCAATTACCAATAAAAGGTCTGTCACCCTTATGGTGTTTGATAAAATGCCCGAACCAACAAAGATAATGATATTAGGACTAAGATAATTTGATTTCGATTATGTACAGATTTGGTTTATGGTTTGTTTTTAATTTCGTTTATATTAAACCCATATACCAATCCGATCTTGAGTTGCTTATAGTTTTTGGTTTCATTGAAAACTTGCAAATTGATTATCTCTATATTCCTTGCTTGTGCATTTGCTTAACTCTTTGCTTACATGGGTGAAATTTTGAGTTTTGCTGTAAGTTTCAGTGTTAAATTAATCACATACATCTAGGTAGCTTGAAATTGTATTCTTATTCTTTTCATCTAGGAAGATTTAGCATGTAGTGGAATCAATCTTTGAAATTGACTCTCTACACTGTTTACTAGGTCAAAATATTCAGGTTAAATCCTTATTATAGGCAGTAATTTTTGAGGTTTTGTGGAATTGCTTGCTATTTTATGCTACACAATGAAACCGTAAATGGAGAGAGGAAACTATGAACAGACAATCATATGGGTGAACTTGCTATCTCCTTCATACTGGAGCATACTAATGTAATTCCTCATACTTGGAGCATACTGATGTAAGAGTTGCTCAAACCTTAAACATGATTTAATCCATTATTTTTAGTATAGCCGTGTTGTTGGGTAGAAACACATTGATTGCCTCATTGTTTTAAGGAAAATTCCTCTTGGTACCTGACGTTTCGACTTTTCCTTTTGGTGTCCCATAATTTTTTGTTTTCCTTTTGGTACCCCCGAAGTTTACAAATAGTCCTTACCGTAGCCATAAGTCAATACGCACCATTTTTTTCATCCAAAAAATATGTTAAAAAAAAAGATAAACTAAAATCCTGATAACTAAACCCATTTAATCTACCTAAATGAAAATAAAATTAAATTAAATTAAAACACTTACCTTTTATTACATCGTATTCGTCTTTGGCTTTTCATTTTTCAATTACGGAACCCATCTTAGCCCACAACAAGCATCGTATTCGTATTCGTCTTTTCAGTTTTCCTTTTGATTTCATACATTTCCTCCGTCCTCTTTGATTTTTCAAAATTGGAACTTTGTTTATATATACCTGCTAAACTTGCCTTCCACAATTTACAGCTTTGCAATTACGGTGGTCGTCGACTGGGTTCATTCTCTTCAAACCCCATTTAATCTACCTTTGTTAAAAAAAAAGATAAACTAAAATCCTACTAATTAATTCCATTTTCGTTCTTCGTGGTTTCTTCGCTCCTCAGACTCAACTAAGGTAAGTGTTTTAATTTATTTATTTTTCATTTAGCTAGATTAAATGGGTTTAATTAGTAGGACTTTAGTTTATCTTTTTTTTAAAAAGAAATCTGTATTTTTTGGATGGAAAAATGGTGTGTATTAACTTTTGGTTACGGTAAGGACTATTTGTAAACTACAGGGGCACCAAAAGGAAAACAAAAATTCGTGGGACACTAAAAGGAAAAGTCGAAACCTCAAGGGTACCAAGAGGAATTTTCCTTGTTTCAAAGTAGAATGCTTAACTTTTGCTTTACAAAACTAGAATGCTTAACCTGGTAAACACATCAACAATCAATGTGTTTGCCCAGTTTTTCCAAAAAGAAGAGCTCCGAGAATAAATGGTCTATGCAGAAAGAAGGCCTTCTTGGTCGCCAGGTTACAGATACTTTGAGGGTATTTTATCTTTCCCCTCTTCACTTTTGTTATTTTAATACTCTTACTTACGTTGTGCATATTGTGGCTGGTATATGCTTTATGAAGAGCTGTAGGAATTCATGGTGTCACATGCTGAGTGAGGATTAATGGCTAGATGTGGACGGGTGGGGTCTGTATTATGGAATCCACTGTTTGTAGTCATGGTGATATTCTAGTGTATCCAAGTATCTTATCAATTAGATAAGAGTTAAAAATGTATGTTTCAAGTTGATTTATGAATTAGTACTTGTCAAGCTTCTCTTCTATTCTAAATAACTGAGAAAAAGCTAGTAATGAGGCTATAAACAGAAGATTCATGCATCTGATCGAAAAAAACAGAAGATTCATGCAGTTTCCTCTACTATCTTCAAATGGGCTAATCGTTACTTAAATATTGGAGGAGTTGATGCCCTCCGCGGCTTAACTTCTTGCAGATATACACTTGTTACCAGTGGTGGAACCACTGTGTGCCCAGTAGGGGTTGTAGCCCCCACTAGGTTTAAAAAAAAAAAAATTTAGATCTGTCGTATTGAGGCTAACCCTCGACGCACACAAACAACGCAACACATTCCTTCACACCAAACGACGAGCTGCGGCTTCAAACCCCGTCCGTTTCCTCCTACTTCCGCCTACGCTGTCGCCGCTGCACACCACGTCACCACCACCGACCGCTGCACACCACGCCTGGGCTGTTGCATCGCGGGATTCGCGGCCACCGCCTGCCCACGCCGTCGCCTGCTGCTTGCTCTGCTGTCACGTGCGACTTGTTATTTGCTAATGAGTATTAATTTTGTTAATTGTTGTTATTTGTTAATTGCTAATTGATTTAGGGATTTGCTCGTCCAAAACGAAGGCCTTCTAGTATTGTTAATTGAGTATTGACTTGTTAGTTTCTAGTTTCTACTGGCTTATTGATTTAGGGATTATAAATTTCGAAATGGGGGTATTAGGGTTTAATTTCTAAATGGATTTTGAATTTCTTAAATGAGATTTTATTTGCTACTGACTTGTTATTTACATATTGACTTGCTACTTATATAAAATTAGGATTAATTCCTTGTTTTTTAACGGTTATGAAGAAATTTTTTTCATCAATTGGGAGTTTATAGAATGTGAGATCTAGTTCTAATCCCGATTCCAATCCATCAAGTATTCCGAGTGTGCCTAGTGTTGATCCGCCTAGAACGGAAATTTTGTGTAGTGCAGAGCTTGTAGTTGAACTTGATGATTTGTCTATTGATCCAGAATTAAGAAGAAATATATTTGATTATGATGTGGAAGATAGAGAAAGGGTCGACGAGCTTATTTGCAAAAGGGGCCTTGTTAACCTAGACATCATATTTTTCCTGTGATTTTATTTGGATTAGCCCCCTTTGAGAGGGATTTCTGGTTCCGCCACTGCTTGTTACCAGATTAAAGCTTTAACTTTTTTAATGAAGGGAGCCAGAGCATTATTTATGGATTCGCCCAACCCGAATAGTAGCGAGCAAAAAAAAAAAACTGAACCCGATTAACCCGAAGCCGATTGGGTTGAAACCCGAAACCGACCCGACCGACCCGATATTTTATATATATGTAGAATAAATATATTTTCTTGTAAATATTATAATATATTTTATCATAAAACCTATTATGAATTAAATAATATTATAAAAATCTATTAAAAATAATATTTTATTATTAAATATAATTATTAATCATAATATATATTTAATAATCATTAAAAATTCAAATTCTTGACCTGTTAGGTCGAACAGAACCCGCACAATAACCTGTCAAAACCCGACCCGGCTTGACCTGTAACCCGATTGACCCGAACCCGCACTAAACCCGCACCCGAAAAGACCGAACCTGAGTCAACGCGACCCGACCCGTTTGACACCTCTAAGTGCTGTTGATCGGAAGAAGAAGAAGAAAGATGATCTCCACCAATAATCAACCAAGTTCATTTCTTTTGCATTGATCATGTCTTTTCTTAGTTCAAGTTTGCTGTTTAAAGTAGATATCTTTGTTTAGCATTTTGACTTTCAAGGCTAACGTGTCGTGTATATGATTTTTTTATCAAGTAAGAGGGCCTAGCCCTTAGAAGTTGTTTGTATGGTTTTGATGTGTTTTTTTTTTTAGCACCAAAACAGACCAATTTATTCATTCAGCAACATCAACGTTCAACAAAACATTCAGCCCATCAGGCAAACTAGGGCTGAGCAAAATCCGGTCCGGATCAGATTTTTGGACCGGACCGGGGCACTTCAGGTCCAGTCCTCGGTCCATGAATTTGAGAAATCCGGTCCCCGGTACGGTCTCGGTACGGTCCGGACCGGATATTTATAAAACTTAATTAAAAATAAATTTAAATAAAAATTATATTAATTTTAATGTTTTATAGTTTATTTTTAATATTTAAGTTTCACATTTATATTATATACTTAATAATATTATATTTTTCATGATTTATACATAATTTCTTTAAATAAATTATAATTTCTTCAATAAAAAATTAATTTTTATTTCAAATAATATTATTTTTTAAAAAAAATAAAAAACCGTTCCAAAACCGGACCGGACC